>JAPQRN010021919.1:4578-22509 GCA_037367275.1 Coranthus polyacanthus | reverse complement strand
CTAATACAGATATTTTTCTAAACTGGTATTTTCCCCCTCCGCTTTTAAAAATATCTCCGTACACACTAGAACGCAAAAAAGACTACAAACCAGTACAAACACTTAGACAAACCGTTGTTTGTGTTGGACTTTAAACTGTAGACACTGAAGACCTTCAGATAATATTGGACGCAGCAGATGCGCAGGCTTTAGTCGCATTTTCATAAGAAAAAGCAACAACAGATATGTGTGAATTGGGGTGTGACACCATCGTTTTCCAATCTCTTCGTTTTTCACATGGAAACACACAAAGTTTTTAGAGTTCTTACGAATCCTCATTTTGGAAGGCGTTTAAAAAATCTCAGTTGTAGTGACGTAAAATGCTATTTACGTGTGGACGAGAAGCCCAAATGTAGAGAAAAATATCTGTCTGAGGACGTTAAATGGAACAGCTCCATCGTTAATGTGTCCTACTGTGACGTGTCAAAATCTCTGCCGTGAAAAAGGTCTATTACAGAATGAAGATGAATGATTAATGAAGCTTATTTTGTTCTTAATTCCCTTCAATGTAGTCACAAAAAGTGAAGAGAATTTACAGTAACTTACAGTACATATGGACGTGTAAGTACAGAAGTATAGAGACAGATTTTAGGAAAATTACAAATGTAGACTTCTTCCATTAAAGAAACATTGCATTCATCATACTTAAATGATGAGTTCTTTATTTTAGTTTATTGTACATGTTAAAGGAGGGCTAACATATGATAGTGTGTTTGTGATGTCTGTGTCCAAGGTACAGTACGAATGTGTGCACAGTCACATACTTTACACACAAACACACACAGACGGGGCTATCATTTTGGTTCATGTAGTTTCGTACAAGCGTGCATATTGCGTGTCCTCGAATGTCAAATACTGATACGAAAGCCTTTATTTGATTCAGTTTTATCCCTTTAGTATCGGCTAAAGATGTAATCTTTTCACCTGTGTTAGCAGGACTTCCTGGCGTGTGTTGGACAGGTTGGCCTCAGGCTGAAGGACAGCTGATTCGATTGTATCTGCTGGAGATGATGTGTTTTTTTTTTTATTTAGAACTATGAATCTACGACAGATTCATCACACATGACAAATGTGGAAATTAAACTGATTCGATATGAATGATTTGATTTAATATCTCATACTCAAACTGTGTAGTATAATTAATATCACCCTTTGTTATATCCTCCTAATGTCCCACATATTCGATTGACTGATATTATTGCTGTGTCTGTTATTATAGTGTGCTCTGTAAAACACTCTACTGTGTGTATTCTGTTTCGCTTATTATGTTTTGCTGATGTTTCATACATTAATATGGTTATTTTGCAAGTAATATTTTTTAATTCTATGTATTGTGTGTGGTGTGTTTATTATAGACTACATTTCCTATGTATTCATATAACATTTTATCAGATGGACAAAGCACTGCATTGACGTATGTGTTGTGTAGAGTTGCATTTTTACCACACTGCAATAGTAAAAGAGTGACTGATTGGAGTGTTACATTTTTTTTTCTGTTATTACAGTATCCAGACAGATTGATGCCTTTTAATGTTGTAATGTAATGTACTCACTTATTTGTAATTTTTCTGATAAATCACGGTCGCACTGCGTGACTTTTTTTTTTTTTTAGGGCCAATACATGTAGATTACAAACACTAAAATCACTTTATGGAAAATTGTGTATATTTGTATATGTCATTCTTAGTGTTTGAACAACTGCTGTAGATATTCTTATTTTTATTTTATTCGTATTTTAAATTGACCTGGTGGTGAATATCCTTATATATCATTGACCCATGTACAGTACAGTATAGTATAGTGTAGTATGGTAACAATGTGGATGTTAACATGGACTATAAGCTAGTAAAACTATAGTGGGTACAAACATTGAACTGTCAGTTTCATTTGACGAGTTCATAGGTTGTCTGTGTAGCTTTAATGGATCTACTGCATGTGTAACTGTGTTTGTTTAAACTGATTTCCAGTGAGTGGTTGTCCTGCGAATGTCTAGACTTTGAACTTCAACTGAAGCTTCAAAGCACACTGCTGATTTCCTGCTGAACTGTCAGCAACATTAACTCTGCTGTGGTTTTTCATTATCACACACACACTCCGTGCGGCTGTTTCCGGTCACTTTTGATGCAGAAATGGGAACAAACTGCAGCGCTTCTCCAAAGACAATTGACTGTCTGTATGACTTTGCCAGGTACTCCAGAAGTCTTGTCTCATTTTCACTGAATGGAACTTGTTAAATTACAGTCAGACTCCTATAGTCTCCTTAGACCATTTCAAATCCTGTTAGTAAAGTAGGAAAAATGATATCTCAAGGTCTACTGAAAAGCACAGGTTTTTAAATTTGATTTGGGTGAATTAAACCACTTAATGTAAAGATAAAGCATGGTTACTAAAATTGCAAAAGTAGTAGAAGTAATTTATCCTTCTCACTAATCCACAATGCTGTGACTGTCAGTCATGCAGGTCTGGTTCCTGATGCCTCCTTGGATGCCTCCCTGGCTTCTTTGCTGTCACTGAACTCCTCCTGGGCTTTGGAGCAGCAGTACTCCACCCTGCAGAGCGGTATGACCCAGCAGCAGAGATCTGCATTCAACCACGACCTCCACATATTATTCGGAGGAAACTCAACGGTCAGAGAACACATCATACTGATGTTTGTTATGACACACTTTTCTATTTTACTGCCATGACCCGAAGTATTGCAGTCAGAAATTAAAGTAACACAGCAAACAAGTTGCATACATGTCCAAATAATGTTTTTTGGAGCCAGAAGTGACCATATTTGGACAAGCGGGTGGAGCTGGGGAGGAGCGATGGGTAAAAACATAGAAACTTGCCAGCACTACTGTTAATTTACTGAAAACACCAACCACACTTAAAACATATTTTTGTTCAGTGCCAGTAAGTAATTTCAACTACATGAAAAATGTTAACACATACAGTTGTGTTTGATTACAGTAATGTCAACTTTATATAATGCATGATATATTACTAACTAATTGGTGCTAGCTGACAGACATACTGGATATAATCCAGTACAAATTTATGCTAACTTTAGTTAAGTCACCCTAATGAGCTGGGTATTGTTTAAATACTGGTTACCTTCTCAATAACACTTACAGTCAAGCTGTCTCAGGAAAAATGGTTTAGAAAGTCCCACATGGCACAGCAGACATGGTCAGCACCCCATTTACCCTTAATTATGCATAACTTTAAGCCTTAATAGGCTTAATAATTTCAGAGGGTGAGTTATATAAAAAAAATTGTACCTCCATATTTGGCATGAACAGTGAGATTAACTCATATAACATAACATATATATATATATATATATATATATACATATGTAACAGATGGACAAACCCTCCGTGACTTCACCCATAGGTTTTCTGAAGAGCAGTTTTGAAGCTTATTTGTGGAGGCTCTGGTAGTCACCATGTTGGTTCTACCTACTCCTGGTTAATCCAAAAATGGACTAAAGTGGTGGAGTGTGAGTAGGTCTGAGGCGGGTGAATGAAACCTGTTGCTGAAACACGTCACACTACTACTTAATAAATGTTACACATACAGTTGTGCTTGATGACAGTCATGTCAAAGTCGTGAAATGGGTTAACACTACAGCTACCTGAGCTAATTGGCAGGCTAACTAACAGACCATATAATAATAATAATAATAATGTTAATCAAAGCCCACACAGCACGGCAGACACTGACGACACTCACCTGTCAATCACAGAGGCCACGCTCTTAATTATGCATAACTTTAAGTCTTAATATAATCTAAACACGTGAGTTATATGAAAATTCACCCCCTGGACAATTGTCACGGAGGTGGAAAATAACTATACAGGCCAAAACTGTTTTTTGTACCAGGCTGTAAACATGTTTATTTCTGCTGAAAATGTGGCCATTTTAACATGGGGGTCTATGGAGATTAACTTGCTTTTGGAGCCAACCTCAAGTATCCATTTGAGGAACTGCAGGTTTTGGCACTTCCACAATTGGCTTCATTTTTCACCCCTGGAGGGTGACACTTACTGTGAACACGTCACATGTCCAGTTCAGGGCTTTAAACACTTGTATAATGGATGTGAGTTCTGTGTCATGACAAACATTTTACTCTAAAATGTTCAGCAAATTCACCTAATTGTAATTTGCTTGTGTGTGTGTGTTGATGTTGTAGGTGAGTTATGGGGGTGTGGGTGTTATTGCATTGGCCCTTTCAGTCCTGTTTGAGATGCTAGCTCATCATCAGACCAATGGTTTAGGATCAAGGAGTCCTGATGCGTGGTCCCCACCTCCAGACCCCATACGCAAGATGTTTGGTGCTGGCACAGGGTCGGACATCAACTCCATTGCAAGTGAGCTGCTCAAACAGGTAACAGTAACGATATTTATTGTACCATTAAGGGTTTAAACTCACTCACAAGAGAGATAGATTTTTTAAATCAAATATGTGAAAGGATCTTCAACACTCCATGCTAAAAATATCAAACTTTGGATGCGTATTTTTGAGTTGAGTCTCAAATTTAAAGGTTAAATGTGTAAGATTTGCACATGCTCATGTGCTCAGGAGCTTTTTTCACTTTTCTCATTTTGTAATGAACTAGAGCCTAATGACATAGTAATTTAGCCTCAACATATCTACATTGCAGATTCCTGGTGCAGCCAATGACCAGGCCAAGATGGCCGCACTGCTGGAGAGCTATGAAGGAAAGCTGCGGTCGGGGCTGGAGGGGATGGCGTCTCTGGAGAGGAGCTCTCTTAGCTCTGCTCTGGTTGGATTTGTTGTAGATACAAACTACAGAATCACAACTAATACTAACGATAGTGCTTGCACATCTGTTAATACAGCTTCTAGTCAATGCTACTGTTGGTGCCACTATTAACAGTACATGTCCTACACTGTAACCATCCAGGAACCAGATACATGTAACGAATGGTTCTTTCACTCTGAGATAATTTATCAGTTCTTCTAGTAAGAGTTTAAAGTGTGAAAATAGAGCAAACTTGTTATCTTTTGTGTGCAGGTGAAGCAGTGGATGAACGGAGCTGCTCTTCACATTCACACCTTCCTCCACTGGAAGCGTCTGACCGACCCATCGGCTGAAGACGTCCTCAGTCTGCATTACCTGCATCGTGTCGATCCTTTAGTCAAGATCTACGGAGAGTATCTGCTCAGAACGGTGCGGCTCCCCTTGTTTTAAGAGAGTAGATTAGCTATGTTAGAAATAAAGGAAAACTAAGGATTAGGTCTAGCATTCAGCTTAATGTTTACCTATTTACCGGACAATGAACAAGGGAACAGCTGGAAACAGCTATAGATGATCACCTCCACAAAGTGAGCACTTCCCCAAAATGACCACCAGATGTCAGGAGGCACATGAACATTACACAGATAGGAGACAGAAGAGCAGAATCGCCGTCCTTCCGTCAGGACTGGGGAGGTTTTTCTTTTCCGGCCAGATACAAATCACACCACAGGCTATGTAATCGTTCCTAACTTGTCAAGGAAATTACCAAATAATTAGGCAAACTGACAAAAAGAGGAAGAAATAGAAGACACTTTTTCTGATAGGTTCTAACATAGTTAACATTTAACAGATGATTGATGTGATATTCACATAAAACAGCAGAACAGATAGTGTGGACTGATGAGGAGACCAGCTTATTCCTCTGCCTCATCCATGAAAAAAACATTGTTACATCATTTTAGATGGAAAACAGCAATATTGTAGTAATACAACTACTTCAACTCTGTTTATCAGATGAATATTTTGTAATAATCCATCTAGAAGATGTAAGGATATGTGCTTTAGAGCCAAACTCCAGATTTATGCTGCATTGAACTCAAAAACCTCGGCTTTTTGGAGATATTAAAAACCAATACATCGGCCCCTCTGTCACCAGGTTAAAGTGTTTCCAGCCTCCAGCCCGGGCACCAGCGGACTTCTGATAGTGGAGCCTCTGAGAAATGCGAGTCACGGGGTCAACCATCGAGCTTGTGAGCGGAACGCCATCCAGCGGACTCTGGCCGAGCGCTTCCTGTCAGCCCAGAACCCACAGAGGGCGAAGGAGTTTTTTCAGAGCTCCCATGAGCACCATGATGCCCTGATGGCGCAAAAAGAACACTTTGAGTTGAGCATGGTTTGAAAAGAACTGATGTGAAGATGTTTAGAGAAAAGGTTACTTGGTGACATTACTTGGATCGGTTCTTTAAAACAGACACTGTAATTCAAGATAGAAAGTGTTCATGTCTAGCTTTTACATTTGCGATTTTTTTCTTCTTGGTTTTATTGATATATTAGATAAAAATAAGATTTTATAGCAATGATAAAAGTAAAACAGGTGAGTCAAACCATCAGTTCTACACTTATGATCTGTGTTGAAAATGTTAAGCTGCAGCTGTCTTTTCGTCATACATTCGATCTGTCTTCATTATCTGTGGCTGAACTCTTCTGTAAATAACTACAATAGGCTTCTCAGCTATAAATAAATAAAGCGTATTGTTATAAATTACTTCAGCAAGTTTCCCTACTATCATCATTATGTGTAGCAGTTTACACTGGGAACTACACCTGTTTTTATGTATATTATATGTTTTGTGTTTGTCATTAATGACTAATCTGGAGAAGGACATTTTTAGTAAACAGAAGATGGTTATTTTTTGAATTTCAACCCTTTAATTGTCAAGACATATGCAGCATATTTATGGAAACACTGAACAACTCACTGTCATTTCTTGACATTTTCATTCCACTGGACCTTTTAAATGATCAAATGTAGTACATGTAACTATATTACATTTCTATATAAAACTTTGGAAATAATTATTGGAGCAGTGTACAAAGTAGTGAAAAGTCAACATTTGTCATTAATGTAACTTGTAAAACCATCAGGGTTTTTCTTCTGTACAAATGTGAGTCAGAAATCTGTCAAAATACACGTGAAATGTTTGCTTTACAAATGTAATAAAGAAGTAAGCTGTATTTAAATGAATAATAAATGAAGAACATGAATACAGAACTGTATTCTGTCAACTAAAGTGGATCTCAATAAATGTACTAACTGCAGTAAGAATATTTGTGAGTAGAAAGAGGAAGTGGAAATTGAAATTAGGAAATCAGGATGTTGCTGACAATAACTCTTTTTTCCCCTTCACTCTTGCAAAATTATCAGTCTCTGATCAGAGCAGCACGAACCTCATCCCCTACGGAAAATGCCTGAAAGAGGGTAAATATTATTTTCACTCTCTGCTGAAATATGTGTTTACATAGTGCAGAAAAATCATTTTAAAAATGTGCATTATAGAAAGATTAAATCAGAATGTCTGTAAAATGTCCTGTAAAAAAAACTGAATCGTCACTGAATTTGAGCAACAGAAAAGACTAGGTATAAATCTGCAGCTCATTATTTTTCTTAAACTACTCAGGATACAGTAGATGTTTAGTTTCTAGTATGGTTGTACCTTAAAAGTGTCCTCTGATTTTACCAGGGAGTCGCAATGACCTCGCTTAAGGAAAAGCTCTGGCTAATTCTGGAAGATTTAAGAGAAGATGAATTCAAGCAGTTGAAATGGATCCTGCAGCAGGCTGACATCATGCACACGATCGTCCCACGCCTTAAAGTCTCCCCATCCATCCCGGTGGCCCGGCTGGAGAAGGCAGACAGGCAGGACACAGTTGTTCAGATGGTGCAGATTTATGGACATCGTGGAGCCCTGGAGGTGACCGGGAAGGTTTTAATAAAGATCAACAGGAATGATTTGGTGCAGAGATTACCAGACATCACCTCAGAGCCAACAGGTAGGCTACAAGAAGATCAAATTATGGGATTTATTAGTAGCAGCTGATGTGTTGAGACTTGAAGCGCATTACTCTGTTTCCTTTTGCAGTGGATGTTGTAGACGCCACTTCAGAAAACAGAGAAGTTCTTTTGATGCAATCAGAGGTTGTGCATCCTTACCTCGTCACTACAGACAGTAAGACAGAAGGTAAAGCTTTTGTCTCATTAAACCACTCTGATATATTGTTTATGCTGCTTTAGAGCATGAATTAAAAATTAAAGAATGATGTATTTCTCTTTAACTTAAGACTTGTGTTAGAGTAGAGTGTGTTTGGTCCACCAGCTAAAATTTTTCATTCATTCACAAGTGACCCTTTGTTAAGTCCCCTTCAGTATTATCACATGTACGACAATTATTGTATTTGTAAAATACTTTTGCCCTCTGTACAATGTCCTGTCATTAATGTAATGTACAAATGTGCACTAAGTTGATCACCTTGTGGTACAACTCCTGCGTATTGACTGAATTAATGTTGTTACAGGAGAAATGCCACACATAACATTTAAATGAAAATCACTATTACAAAGCTAGAAAACGTTTGATGTGACAATGCTATGATATGGTCGTCAAGGTTAGAGGAGCTTTGCTGTTACAGTAATATACGTGGTGGTGGTGGTTAAAGAAATGAATTAAAAAAAAAAAAACGGATAATCAATATGAAATGGGAAATTAATATTTGTTGGGATATTTGCTGATGGTAGAATTGGAGTGTCTGTGTCTGACAATGTAACCAAACTGAAGATCTGACAAGCAGTCGTTACAACGCACTCTCAAATTCTATAATTTATAATTTATTCTACACTTTTTGTTTAAATTTCTGCGTCACTGCCTTAGGAGAAGCAGTCTGAAAATGGGGGCCAATGTCATCAATGAGAGTTGGCTTTTTGCGCTTCCTTAATGTTGCTATTCAATAAAATGTGTTCAGATGACACGTTGTTCATTTTAAGAATACTGAAGCCTTTAGCATGCACCAGCAGGCTGGTTTCATGACAATAGATTGGATCCAGTCTTTATTTTCAAAGAACTTGTATTCTGTGAAATTCTCAGAATATTAATGCCATTAAGATGATCCACAGATTGGACTTTGCTTTACACAGATGTGATGGTTCCAGTACCAAAACCCCCACAGCTGATCACAACATACCAACACATGCTCCGATCTAATCTTCAGAACAGGTGTATGTGTGTCCAAGAAGGACTGTCAAATATGGAGGATAAAAAACTTCTGGATGACATCTATACAGAACTCTATATCACTGACGGAGGTGATATGCAAATCAACAGGCAACATGAGGTCAGGCAGGTGGAGATGGTGTCAAGAAAGCCAGCAGAAGCAGATATACAAATCAAACCCAGTGAGATCTTCAAGCACCCTTCTGGAAAATACAGGCCAATAAGGACAGTGCTGACCACTGGGATTGCTGGGATTGGCAAAACATTCCTTGTGCACAAGTTTATTCTCGACTGGGCCGAGGGAAGATCCAATCAAGATGTCCATCTCATATTCCCTTTTAGCTTCCGCCAGTTGAATTTACTGAAAGGAAGAAGGTTTTGTCTCGCAAAGATGATTCACAAATGTATCAGGGAAACCAAAGATATCAGTGAGGAGGCTCTTAATTACATTTTCACTGCATTACAGATGTCAGGAAACACCAACTATGACAAGAGTAAATTTAAACTCCTGTTTGTGTTGGATGGACTTGATGAGAACCGTCTTCAACTGGACTTCACTGCTAAAGACAAACCTGCTATTGACGTGACAAAGTCAACTGGGGTAGAAGGGCTGCTGATGAACCTCCTAAAGGGGGCGCTGCTGCCCTCTGCTCGTCTCTGGATAACCACAAGACCTGCTGCGGCCAATCAGATCTCCCTAGAGTTTGTAGACATAGTATCAGAAATAAGAGGGTTCACTGACTCACAGAAAGATGTGTATTTCACCAAGAGATTCAGTTACAACGAGCAAGCTGAAAGAATCATCTCCCACATCAAGGCATCTCGGAGTCTCCATATCATGTGCCACATCCCGGTTTTCTGTTGGATCACCGCGACAGTGCTGGAGGATGTGCTGAAAACCAGTGAGAGGAAAGAGCTGCCCAAGACCCTGACTGAGATGTACACTGAGTTTCTAGCATTTCAGATGAGACAGACAAAGGAGAAGTATGGCTGCAAAAAGAGCATTCAGTACATCCAGTCACTTGCGAAACTGGCTTTTCGCCAGCTAGAGAAAGGGAACCTGATCTTCTATGACAAAGACCTGAAAGAGAGTGGCATTGACTTTAATGAAGCCTCTGTTTACTCCGGTGTTTTCACACAGATCTTTAAAAAAGAAAAGCAGAGAAAGAAGGACAAGGGTCACATGTTCAGTTTTGTTCATCTGAGCATTCAGGAGTTTCTTGCTGCTTTTTATGTGGAGCTGTGCCTCATTAACAGCAACAAGAATGTGATGGCTGAATCCCAACCAGCCTACAAAAGTCTAGGGATGCTTTTCAGCAAAACAACCAAAACAGAAGTCCATAAGACCGCTATTGACAAGGCCTTAGAGAGTCCTGATGGACACCTAGACTTGTTCCTCCGCTTCCTCTTAGGCTTTTCATTACAGACCAATCAAGATCTCCTGGCAGACCTTCTGGGACGGAAAAGAATGAGCTCAGATGACAATACAGAGACGGTTGAGTACGTCAAGGAGAAAATCAGAAAGAATCCCTCTCCAGAGAGAACCATCAACCTGTTTCACTGTCTCAATGAGCTAAATGACCATTCTTTGGTGGAGGAAATCCAACAGTACCTGAGTTCAGGAACTATTGCCAAAAGATACCTGTCCCCTGCTCAGTGGTCGGCTCTGGTCTTCATCTTACAGTCGTCAGAAAAACAGCATGATGTGTTTGACCTAAAGAAATACTCAGCTTCAGAGGAGGGTCTTCTGAGGCTGCTGCCAGTGTTTCAAGCTTCCAGTATATACCTGTAGGTGAACAAAGAATCAACAATAATTCATTGAATATATTACGGGGTCATTTTTATTTCAAATGTCTTGTTTTCTTCTTATGTCTTCCATCAGGTTGAGTGGCTGCCAACTGTCATATAGAAGCTTTAAAGCTCTGGCTTCAGTTCTCAGATCCCTGTCCAATAATCTCAGAGAGCTGGACCTGAGCAGTAACAGTCCTGAGGATTCAGCAATAAAGCTCCTCTCTGAGGGACTGAGTAGTCCCCACTGTCGACTGGAAACTCTTTGGTCAGCCCATTTTTTCTTTTGTCTCTGTTTTGGCAGTATATCTTTTGCACAGTTTAAAGGATTATGTCTGCATTATTCTACACTTTTCTAAATGTCCATGAAAAGACCAAAGACAATAATGTACTTTAGGAATTTACAGGAAAGTACTAATAAATGATTATAATCATAGATATATTGTCATCAATGAAAACCTCATATCTTCAATTTGCAAAACCATGCTAAAAGCCAGGTTTTAAATATTGATGGTTTTGTTTGGCCCATTCAGGTTGAGTGACAGTAACCTCTCAGACACAAGCTGCGAAGCTCTGGCCTCAGTTCTCATCTGCCAGTCCTCTATCCTGCATGAGCTGGACCTCAGCAACAATGACCTGGAGGATTCAGGAGTAAAGCTGCTCTGTGCTGGACTTGGAAGTCTGCACTGCTCACTGGAATCACTCAGGTTAGAATGGGCTCAGTGATTACCATGGTCGCCTCACATCAAGAGGGTCCTGGATTTGATCCCCTGTTGGAGCAGGGTCTTTCTGTCTGGAGTTTGTATTTTCTCCCCATACTTGCATGAGTTTCCTCCAGGTCTTCTTGGTTCCCCCACCATCAAGAACATGCATACTAGGTTTATTAACCATTTATTTTTATCCATTTGTTTGGGTAGAAAACCCATAACTCAACATGCTGGTTTATAACAACCCATGGGTGGGTTTGTCTGTATTTGATCCAGTTACAGAAACAACCCATATTGGGTTATTTTTAACCCAGCAGTTTTTAAAGTGTAATGTTATATTGTGTATGACAGCTGCATTTCATAATATCTTCAATACCAAGAGGTAGATTACATAAAGCTATGTAGCTAATACTATATAAAATGATGTTACATATGTCATAGTGCACTTGCTGTGTATCTGGTCTGGTCCTGGTCTTGACTGGATCTCAGCCCCTAAAACGTTTGGTTTAGACTTGGTTTTGATACATTCTGGTCTTGGACGTGGTCTTGCTTTAGGTGGTCTTGACTACAACAGTAGTTTAAACACATTTACGTAGTTGTAATTGTGGTTTAAATAATTAATAATAATTAGCTAAAATAACATCACAAAAAGGAAAATCAATATTACAGCCAAGAATCATATCATTAAAAATCAAATTAACAAAGATGCTTTAATATATCTCCATGTTTTCTAAGGCTGAATTTGTGCAAGCTGACGTGGATCAGCTGTGAACCCCTGGCTTCAGTCCTCAGCTCACAGTCGTCTGGTCTGAAACAACTGGACCTTAGCAACAATGACCTGCAGGATTCAGGTGTAAAATGTCTTTCTGTTGGACTGAAGAGTCCACAGTGTAGACTGGAATCTCTAAGGTCAGAACACCTGAGTTACTTTCATAAATGTAAAAAATGAGTATAAATACTGTATTATTGTGAGAAAACACAACTCTGGCTCTGTGTATTTAGGCTGTCAGGCTGTATGGTTACAGAGGACGGATGTGCTTCTCTGGCCTCAGCTCTGAGCTCTAATCCTTCCCATCTGAGGGAGCTGGACCTGAGCTACAACCATCCTGGAGACTCAGGAGTGAAGCTACTCTCTGCGGGACTGAAGGATCCAAACTGCAGACTCAAAACTCTCAGGTACAACATGACAACAGCTGAGAGAAGACATACAGATCTCACACACAGTCCATGTCATGAATTAGTAGATTTATAAATAAATGTGTTTAAAATCTTTTGTAGGTTAGCAAAAGTTAATTCCTTGTCTTTTTTCCAGGTTGGACCATTGTGGACCACGCTGGTTGATATCTGGTCTGAAGAAGTGTAAGTGTTTTTAGTTTCACAAGGACAAAACATTTTTATTTAAACTAAAACTTAGAAGTGTGACAACTCTTTCTTCATATCACGATTGTGTATCGTGACCACGTCTTTCCATCAGATGCCTGTGAACTCACACTGGACCCAAACACAGCTCACAGAGACATCGTCTTTAGTGAAGAAAACAGAAGAGTATATCGCGGGAGAGACGAGCAGCCATATCCAGATCACGATGACAGATTTGATGGATGGTTTCAGCTGCTCTGTGTAGAGGGTCTGACTGGTCGCAGTTACTGGGAGGTGGAATGGGATGGAAGGGTTGTAGTTGCTGTAACTTATAGAGGAATCAGTAGGAGGGGAGAAGCCGTCGACTGCTCTCTCGGATGGAATGAAAAGTCTTGGAGTTTGGAATGCACTGACGATGGGTACTATTCTTGGCACAAGAAAATTATTACAAACGTTGCCTACCACCCGCTCGACACTAACAGAGTAGCAGTGTATCTGGACTGTCCTGCTGGCACTCTTTCCTTCTACAGAGTCTCCTCTGACTCACTGACTCACCTCCATACCTTCTACAATAAGTTCACAGAACCCCTCTACCCTGGGTTCAAGATTGGGTTACACTGCTCAATTACATTGTGCCACATGGAGAATGCAGGATCACATTTTTAAGGAAACAAACACTTAAGAAGCAGATCAAAGACAGATGTCTTATAGTTGTTTTATGACACCATGTACTGTTAAATAAAACAGGTCTAAGAATTTTGAGGGCAGCAAACACTTCTTCAGCAGCCACTTTTTTATGCTTTATTCATTGTTATTGGACCCCAGCCACTACAGTATGGAGGACGCGCTGTATCAGCTGAGGAACCGGCTTGGCCATCAAATATGCTCACCCCTTTATGGGACCGGTTTTAAAGTAGTGTGATATTACATCATAGATATAAAAGAGAGTTAGCACAGGGCAAGTTGTTACCAAAGTTGCTGCCATCTTAGTAGGAGACAGCTACTGAAATAAGCTTCACAGAAGTCAGATTCTTCATGACTATACATTTATGAGATTATCAATAGTTTATACAGAACGTAAATGAAGACTGATGTACAGTGTGAGCCAATATAACATTCAAAAATGTAATGATTAAACAAGAACACATTTCCTATGTCACTTTTATATTTATGTGTCACATTTGTAACCTACCAATGGTGGGGTTAATAAAGTATTTAGGCATTTCTTCTCAAAGTTTGGAGTGGATTTTGTCAGTGTTCTTTGATTGTGCAACTGTGCTGCATACCACCAGATGGCACTGTTGTCAAACAGTTGAAAGATGCAGTTTAATTTTTTTTAGCTCCTTTGCTTTAGTGATAGAGGCAATTCAAACAATAAAATCCTGGGAAATAAGTTGAATTGATGAAATTATTTATCAAAATAATAATAAACAAGGTCAATCTAATTCTAATTTTATATTGCTGTATACTGGTTACATAATCACATAGATGTATACTAAAGAATCATGACAATACTGATTTTGTTTTTAAATAGACAATAATGAAAAATATTTTATGCTAAAATCCACAACTTATATTAAACACTGCTGACATTATTGTTTTTAAATTGTTATCAGCCTACGTATTATCACCTTACCTTATTATCATTCAGTTTCTTTACACAAGGGGGTAAAATTGCATTCAGTAAATATTACTGTTGCTTTTAAAGTGGTCCAGTTTTTGGATCTTTTTGAATTCTTACAGTAATTTATTATGAAAAAAAAAACACAATAACACTAGGCCATTTTAAATAGGGGGTTTGTTAACAACGACCATGTCATAATACAGTAGGGGTGATGTAGTTTATTTTCAATGGCAAGTTCCATGGGGACTGAGAGGGGTCAAGATGCAGGGATGAAGGAGGTCTAAATGGAGTTCAGAAGGTGGATCTTAAGGTGCAGAGGAACCCTGGGAGCATGTCTGAGGGGCTTCAGTTCCTTATTGTCCCCTTGATTCTTGTGATGTAAGAGGAGAAAGGAAACACAAAAGGAAGCATTCTTCCAAAATATATTCCCTCATTTGGTGTTTTTATGATGTATTTTGTGTATGTATTTTATGGCGCTGGAGAGCACTGTCTAACATATTGGTAGAAAATCTGCCATAGCTGTTCAGTTGGGCTGACATCTGGTGACTGTGAAGGCCATTCACATCATTTTCATACTCATCAAACCTTTCAGTGAGCTTGTGTCCTATGGATAGGGGCATTGTCATCATGGAAACAGCTCCCATCAGGTTTTTCTTTTTATCTGTTACCCTTCTGTAGGGAGGTACAGGGAACTGAATCGAGTGAATGAGGTGTGGTCTTTGTTCCTGAATCTGAGTTAGAATAACTTTATTTAAGGACCACTTCATTCTGTTCTGACTGTTCAGATTCTGCTTATAACTTTTACAGAATTTCGAGGCACAGCCAAGGAGTAGAGGGTGTCTGGTTCGGTGGCCTCACTATCTCTTTGCTTTTTGGAGATGATGTGGTCCTGTTGTCTTCATGGAGTTGTGACCTCCTGCTTGCACTGGGGAGGTTTGCAGCCAATTATAAAGTGACTGGGATAAGAATTAGCCTCCAAATCTGAGGCCATGGTTCTCAGCCGGACTGGGGTGGAGTGCCCGCTCCAGGTTGGGGATGAGTTGCGGACCCAAGTGGAGGAGTTAGAGTTTAAGTATCTCAGAGTCTTTTTCTTGGGTGAGGGAAGGATAGAGCGGGACATTGACAGGTGGACTGGTGCAGCGATGCAGACGCCGTGTGATAAGAGGGAGCTGAGCCAAAAGGCAACGCTCTCGATTTACCGGTCAATCCTTTCCACCTGAGCTGTGGGTTGTGACTGAAAGAACCAGAGCATGGATACAAGCAGCAGAAATGAGTTTCCTCTGTAGGGTGGCTGGGCTCTCCCTTAGAGATAGGGTGAGGAGCTCAGTCGTCCAGGAGGGGCTCAGAGTAGAGCCGCTGCTCCTCCATAACGAGAGGTGGTTCATCTGGTCAGGATGCCTCCCTGGTGAGGTGTTTGAGCCGCGAGGAGACCCCGGGGCAGAACCAGGACACACTGGAGGGAGGAGCTGGAGAAGTTGGCCTTGGAGAGGGTGGTCTGGGCTTATTGGCTGAGGCTGCTGCTCCCATGCCTTGAACATGGATAAGTGACAGAAGATGGATGGATGACTGGATTCATTGTGTTCCATTAGCTTGTGAATAAGCATGATTAGCCTGTCTAATGCTACGTGTGTGTGTGGCCTGTATTTCTTGTGTTTATACAGCCACTCATGTCCCTTCAGTGTTAGGTTAAGATTAGTTTGGGGGGGGTAGGGAATACATTATGTCAGTGAATGACCTGTGTGTGTAGGCCATGATAACTTTGTTAAATATTGCGATGACATATGACTTGTGATACATAAACACAGTCGCCACCAAGCTGACACCAATTAATCTGTGAGCGTCTGAAGACTTGACAGGGGCTCCATCTGATTGGCCAGCTGTGAATGCACGATGCTTGTAAATAAGATGATTTTTTTCTTATTCATTGTGATTCACGTAGGTTTTTGCACGTTTGTGTTGTGATAATGATGAAAACAAATATGAGTCATCAGTCAGCGCTAGTTTGTGTGCGTACAACAACAGAACATGAACTTCCTATTTTCCTATTACTTCCCCATCACTCGCTCACGTCGCTCATATCTTCCTCTTTCCATTGTTGATACAGCTGCTGTGTGCATTTTTAAACCTATAAATCCCATCAATCTACTTCCATGCACCTAATAATTCTCGTATAAATAAAACTACTGTCCTCCTCCAGAGCCTTTGTGACTATGACCTAGTAAATACATTAATCAAATGCTGCTGGTCTGGATTTTTCTAACTCCTTAATAATATTTGTAACACCATCAGGCTGAGCAGATGTTCACCACGCAGCATGTCAGGAAGCTGTCATCAGAAAAAATATAAACGCTATTAGTTAACATAGGTTAAATGTGATACACTGCAGGGCATGAACCTCTCAATCTTACCTGTGTGTGTGCGCTGAGGCAGAACACACACATAACAGAAAAAAACATATGTTTACTGTGTTTATCAAGCAAATCGAACCAAAATAAAGTTACGTGTGGGAGAAAAGAAATATGCATGTAATCACTTTTTCAGTTTCTCCTGCGTAGAAAATAACGCTCAGTTCGGAGAGCAATTACATAAAACAAATTGCCATTTGTTTTGTGCAAGTGATTCAATCCATGGTGCAATGGGGAAATTAGAGATGTGCATCTCCCTTTCAGACACAAATTCAATACATGCCTCAATATATTTTAGTAGACCTGAAATGCATTCAATGAGCCAGTGTTTCAATTCATGTTTCATTGTGGTCATAAGTACTACAGGGTAAATCCACTTCAAATCACCTCCTGGGACAATCGTGAGTCTTAGGGGGACCATGAGGATGCATGAATGCTACTTGCACATCTTGTTCCTCACCTATCCACCATTGGTGGTCATACAAACACACAACATATTAACCAGGAACTGTATCTGCAAGAGAGATTGTTGACATTTGACAGTCCAGGAGGGAGGATATCTGCTGGGTCCGTCTTGTACATATCCTGAGGATTATTGATGATCCGCGTACATCAACTGGCAGGCGGTATATACTTCCATCTGATGTTGAAAAGCAAATCAATGCAACTCTTCAAAGAGACCGTATTTGTTTAAAACTTGCCAGTATAAAGATGAGGTGAAAATTTAGATATAAAATGCAAATATTGTCTGTATTTTACATTTCCATCTGTAGCAAACATGGTGTATTTGATACCCTAATTAACATAGTTTGATGAAAGTGTGCATATATTATTGCAGATATGCTCTAATGCCTCAAACATCAACACCAAAATTTGAAAGATCTGATGTGCTTCAGTGTGGAGATACACCAGGCCAAAATGGCTCTGAAGCACAAATGAATTTATTTTTTTTACAGTTTTCAGCAAGCTATAATTTAGCAAATATGCAATTGT
>JAPQRN010021918.1:0-17941 GCA_037367275.1 Coranthus polyacanthus | reverse complement strand
ATTTAACAAGAACTTATGTGAATCTTATAGGTTGCAACTAGTAAAACAAAAGGTGACACTGTTTTATCGAAATGAAAAACGATATTTCATTTAGAAATGCTGGTGACAGGAAGTAACCGCATTTTGCAAATCAGGTTTCCAGTATGGATGAGATAGTGACACGTCCCTCCGACTGATCCGTTCAAGCAGAAACCATTATGTATCTTCAGTAAATTAGAAAAACCACGAAATTAACTTGAACAGTTAGTTTAGGATAATGCAGAAAACCTGTACGTACGAAGGTAAGTCACTGAGTTTATCAAGTGGGAACTTGCTGTCATACACAAATGAGCAGAAAGAATTAAATCCAAGATTTATTCATCAGGAACAAGCATTACAACAATAACTACAAGTTTTTTTTCTATAGAAAGCTGTTTAAGATATACAGTAGGTCAATGGATACAACAATGCCTGGCGGCTTTTCCAAAACCAGTTTAATGAACAGATAGATTTGAAACATGGAGCTTCACCTTGGCAACAAGGCAGAGAAAACAGCACCAGTCTTAACAAGATAGTGTGAAAACGGAGGAGGAAAGGAGGAGGAGGAGGAGGAGGACAAGGAATCTTTTTTTTTGCAGGATGGAGAGAAAAAAAACCCAAAACTGGCGCAATCCAGTCTGTGGCTCCTGCCGTTGCCCCCGGATACGGATGGAGTGAAAGCGAGAACTGGGAGCTGGAGGGAGCTGCAGCTGCCTGGTTTCCATAGCAATGTGGATGCAGGACAAGTGAAGAGAGCTAGGGAGGGAGAGAGGTAGACGAGAGTGAAGCGGAGTGTAGGAGAGGGAGAAATGGAACAAGGCAGAAAACATGAGAACACACCAGAAGGGAGGGGAAGGAGCACAGACAAAAAGTAAAGTAGATTCAATACAGGGGTGTGGCTGTAGAAGTGAAACGGCGGGTAGCGGGGGGGGGGGAGAAAGAGAGCTGAAGGGAGGAAAGCGGGACTCAAGGAGAGGGAGATGATGGGGTGACGTTCAGCTCAGACATGGATCCCCAAGATTTGCCACTGGAGACCGCCACCTTTAGGGGGACCTGGGAACCACGAACCCACACAGAAGAAAGGATGAAGGTGTCAGTGTGTCGTCACTCCTGCGTACATGTCGTTCCTGATTTCCCCCTAACACTGAGACTGAGACAAACGCAGTCCCAAGAGTAAATAAACAACTTCACATCTGACACACTGATCTTGTGCAGCTAATAGACACATGTTCTTAATGACTGACTAATCTAATGTACAGTGACCTAGAGACGCAAACAGTAAGTCTACTGTTAAAATCAGACACACTTTCATGACACAGATGTCAAATAGTGTGTATGTCTGATGCAACGTCGCCATCACACTGTAACAAAAATTTAAAGCCTTTTATTATATGGCTGTCTGCATTTTTTTAGTTCTGTAAGCAGTTGACCCTTTGCTGCGTCCTTCTCCCCTTGGTCATTGTTGCTCTGCTTTTCTTATTCTGTTTTCAACGATATCTTTAGGTAGTTGTGAACCATTTGAGAAAAAGATCTGTGCTACATGTACTGTATTTGCCGGGCCCCGTTCGCTTACTTTGAGATGGAGATCCAGTTGATCGATACGCTGAAGGGACTCCATAGTGCTCTTCACCAGAGCTGCACAAAATATTACATGCACACACGTAGTCACAGCACTGCTGAACAACGTGAGTGAGATTTAAATGTTTTTAAGGAGTGTGCAGCAGTGCTCAAGCATATTTTAATTGCAGTACAATGTATATGAGTGCACAAAAATGATGTGTGATGTTGACGTTGGATGATGCCTGTGGTAAGAAACTAACCTGCAAACTGTTCCACCTGGGAGTCTTCCACTTCATAGAGAAGCTCATCGTGGAGCTGCGCAATCAGCCTACGATTACAAATGCATTCTGGAAAAACGCAACAAACCAAACACTACTACACTAGTACAAGTACAGCTAATGATGTGAGGATCAGCTCATCTCTGGAGAAGTATTGCCATCAACAAACTACAACGATCGACTCTGCTCCGTCCTTTGTTTTATCTACTCCTCTATAATCGTGGGATTGTTTTGATGTTGGTTTATGGTACATTTGTTTGCTCTAGAATCTTTGTCATGTAACAGCAGCAAACGTTTGGGGAAACCCCTTAACTCGGTACATTTATTTGGCTGGTAAACCGAGCAAATGTTGATGTGTTTTTGGCGTTCCAGACTCAGTCAGTTCCAGATATAAAAATAGGCATGGCCATGTTTTGCCTGTGTAGATTCAGAGAGCAGGGAAGTCTGAGTCAGTGGTACTCGGAGAGTTGTACAGAAAGAAAGCACCGGTGGCTCATGGTGTTTGTTTTTTTTTTGGTGCACTCTTCAGGTGGTGAATGTGTAGTGTTCATACCTGGCAGAGAGCGAGCTGGAGGAGCAGAGCAGGTTGAAGATTCTGATCATGGCCGTTTTACAGAGATCGGCAGCAGAACCTGCATGCACAGAAACAAAAGAAATCACACGTTTTTGAAACGCACATGTTGAACAATAATTAAAGAAGCAACAAGCTGCAAGAGGCCTGTAGGTGAAAACACACGCATGATAGGATGCAAACATAATAGGTTTTAACCATGAACGCTTGTTTGTACAACAAAACATTAAAGACTGATACTGTTTTCACCACCTTTAGCATAAAAAGCTAATTCTACCACTTGCTAGTGCTTTTAGACAGTAAGAAAACTCATACTTTACATTATTTCTGTGTATATATATACTGTATATATAATGGACTAACATTATAACAACAATCAATGACCACAAGTGTTTTTATTTCATAACAAATGGTTCATTCTAATTACATTAGCTTAGCTTCACTAATGTAATATAAGGACAATTAGGCAGAGCATGTTTTTATAAAACTGACACTCATTCATTGTAGTAAGTTACATAATCCTGTTCAGAAAGACTCCTGAAACTGTGATATATTGAAAAAATATGTTTATATTTGAAACTCTCCATTACAGAGGTGAAGTGAAAAGTCTTAATATTTAAAAACACAGTGATATGTAATGGATTGTCTTTTAGTATGACAGTCTTGGATTTCGAAGTGGAGACGGCTCAGTCAAGCTGAATTAAGTTGATCACATTTGTCAGTACGATGCTGAGCGTTGACACATAACAGTCAGTCAACCGACCTTGGACCACAAAGTTGACAGCTTGCCTCTCGGCCTGCATGCGGACGCCCCAGTCCGGGGAGTTAATGTTCGGAAGAGTCCGGCGACGGCCCATGATGGATAGCACATGACCTAGACAAAAGTGAAAAAACAAGACATTTAAAAGATGATAATAACATCCATTATTTGGTACAATTAACACATGGTGCATTCATCCTGTCAGTTTGATGTCTTAGTTTTTGATACCTTATTACTCAGTTACGTACATTTCAGTCTAATATTACCCACTCATACCCATTGTACACACCAGGGTATTGGTTACTAAATATCAGTATTTATTGCCAAACTATGATGTTATTATCAAGCTGTAATGTGAAGTGCAACCCTCGTGTTTTTTTATTGCTTTGTAAATTTTAAAGTGATAACATTTCACATTAGAGCTTGGTAATAACATGGTAATACTGTGCTAATAATGAGGTAATAATTACTAATTAATATGTAATAACCAGGTAATAGCGTGGAATCTGATGTCTTATTATTCCAATATGTACATTTCATTCTAATGTTACCCAGACATATCCACTGTTGATATTACATGGGAATTACATGGCATTACTTAATTATTAACCCTTAATGTGTTTTTCTTGCTTTGTAAATCATAGCGATATCATGTATATATTATATTGTTTTTGACCCTTTATTACTCCATTACACTTCATTTCAGTCTAATATTTCCCAGACGTAACCCACAGTCGATACCAAGTTACTACCTTGTTATTACTATTACTATGGGAATTATGTGGTATTACTTAATTATTACCTATTTATTGCCTAACTATTACCCCACTATGTTATCACAGGAGCTGTAATGTAAAGCTACCCTCGCGGTCAGTTAATTTACATGCACATCAAGCTACGTTACTGCCAGAGATGTTGGGAAACATCCAGTTTATCAATAGATTTAATCACTGCATCACAGCTAATTATTGTAATATGGTACAGAAATTCATATAATAATAATAAGAGCAGTTGTACAATGAAACAAACATACGACCCACAAAAGCAGACATGCAATATACACCCAACACACACATGGCTGCATACAAGACAAAAAAGACACATTTCCAGCACAGTCGCACAAAGACACACTAAAAAGCAACTATGAAAATGTGTGGTGACGTGATACATAGTACACAAACACACACACGCATTATCATATGCGAGTATGCAACACATGCACACTGACTGACACACAGTGGACCAGTACATTCCACCAGCTGGACAATAGACCAGGATTTACAGCTAAATCCCTGTGCTACCCCTTACTATGAGGAAAGCCAACAAGGGCATGAAACCTGAATGACCCTCTTCCCAGAACAAACACACAAGCATAAATGCATAGGAAAAAAAGTACACAAGAGATACTAACAAACACAAAAACTCACTGTGAATTGACCCATGACACTTCCATGTGACCTTTTCACCAGGAATGTGACCTTTGTTCTGGGGCCCAATAACAGGAATGTGAGGTTGACCCTGTTTCAGTGATTACACATCACACTACTGCTATTTCCGCCTACGGAGAGGTATGACTATGAATCATATTGGAATGTGTGTCCTTTTCATACTCAGTAGGCTGGTTTTCCAGTTAGGGTGCTTTTTCGCCGCTTGAAAGAGCTCCGTAACTGGTGCCAACTCGACTCGAATCTACTTTTTGATGCCAGGTGCTTCATTTTCCACTGCAGATATAGTACGCCCTCAGTGTAGCTGAGCATCAAAGCGAAGGCAACAATGGGCAGCAACTACTGAAGTGACCAATAGATGCTGGTCTCATTCCAATTGAACTTCTCATTTTGTAAATTTTTTTCCCCCCAGGTGTCATTCTAGTCTCATTCGTTTTATATGGACCTTCTAATAAATGGTTTTGTAAATTGCAGGCGAATAGAAGCTTTGACGTCTCTTTGCCGACTCTCTTCAGTTTATTGAACAGAACGTATTTTTTTCATGACAGTTACACCAACAAAGGAGTCAAAAGGTTCTGTTGCACAGATGTCTCATGACGTTGACCTTGTCAGTAAGTTGGTGCTGGGCTAAGCTTACCCATCATCTCTCCTTCCTCAACTCCACCCTCTTATATGGTCACTTCTGGCTCCAAAAAGTCAAAATGGTGAGAGTCAAAACATAACTTTGATGCTTCAACAGGTAATCCAATGGGTGATGTCTTTGTCTCTTACATGATGTAACACAGAGAGTTTACTTTTCTTATCATTGGTGGTTTTTACCAGAGTTCTTACAGTTTTATTAGTTTAATTTCACTTGAGTTTTTAGTAAGTATTGTATTTTTATTTTGAGGTTTTAGTTGAGTTTTGACTCAAGTGTTATTTTTTCTAAAAAAAAAAGGTGGGATGGCATCAAATATGATTTACAAAACCATTGTTTATTAAAGCTCCCATATCGTGCAAAGACATTTCATTCTTGTTCACCAATAACCCTGGTGTGAACAGTATTTTAAATGAGCTTTTCCATCAACTTACTGTACAGTAGATGAGTTTTGCTGCTCTGCTAACGAGCACCAACATCCGTGAAAGAATAACTGCTAAACAGCAGCTCCTTTTATTAATGTCAGACCTTTTATGTACAAGAGTCTACGGTGACAGTGTTATCATGTGCATCAGCCCGGTGGTGTGTGTTTGTGGAGTGAGCGTAGGCACAGCAGGTTGTTTACATATCTGTTCAGATCTAGGCTTCCCCGTGTCTGCTTTGGCCCTCAGAAGACATTTTCTTTTCTTTTTTTTTTTTTTGAAGTCTCTGTGCTTCCCCATGCTGTTAAAAAAAGCAGTGTTTCATCTGAGGCAGTCTTTACAAGTGGAGGGACGGCATTCATCCCAAACGCATAAATGAAATGTGGATGATATGCAGAACAACAGGACAGACTTACCCAGAGAGGCGGATTCATCTCATCTTAATATCAAAGAGAGTGGGTGTCAAACAGAGTGTGGATCATTTCAGAAAGCCCAGCCACGCCAGATACGACTGTGAAGACATTTACAGTACAACTCACAACTTATTACAGTGTCTGTGCTTTTATCCTCTTCCCTCTGGGTTGCTCATCTCCACTGATCTTTTTTGTCCTTTTGCTGTCCCTCTTTCATGCCACATTGTCATAATAACCTCCAACAAACATGGCTGAGCTGAGGGTTCCAAGTAGGGATACACAGCGATCCATATGTCAAACATCGGCATCGGCAGATAGTCTGACTGCCAGTCCTATAGGAACATAACATTCATCAATGGCAGTCCAGTTCAGTATGCTAAAGAGTCTGTGTTGTGTACTGAACTGTGTTGATAAGTACTGTGGACACTAAAAGAAAGTTCATTTAAGTCAAGTTCACTGATAGTTCATCCGCAGAACACCGTACTTCTTGATTGCTGCCATCTCTCCTTTTAAGATCAGTTTATTTTCTAGAAATACTGAACTTAATATTTTGGCCATAGATAGGCAACAGAAACGTTTTCCATACTCTTTTCTGTACTTATCCAGACCTGGAATTCATTAAAATCAAATTCCATACTGCGTAGGAACCCGGCTCACCTCATATCAGCTCTGCAGAGAAAATATTGCTGTATCACATACCGATCAATTATACACTCAGTGCAAGGTGGACATATGAATCTCTGCACCCTGAGTCACTCAGCCACGGAGCCTAATGAGATACGTCTGCTCTCCGCCAACTGAGATTATAGTAGTAGAGCAGAGTGATGGACGGAGACAAAAAGAAACAAACTATGAAAACCCAGAATTTGCGGAGGACCAGTTAAAAGAGGAGAGAGAAACAGACAGGAATATGAGCAGAGACGAAACCAAAGGCAGAGCAAGAGTAAGACAGACTGCGAGACAGGCAGAGTGTAGGATGAGCTGGCCACAGAAATCCCGCCGCCGTCTCTGATGGGAGCATCACCATGGAGATGAGCTGAATTGGCGCAGCATCACTCTGCCCCCTGAGAGCGAGGAGGCCTCTCCAACACTGATCTGTGGAAGCGTTAGCCCATCAGGTCACTTCAATTACACAGCTAACGCACCGCTGACGGGGAAGCGCTGAGCGGGGAGCGTCGGCGGTGACAGGCTGCCGTCGGTGACAGGCTGCCGTCGGTGATGGAGCACCTGTCTGAGCGTGATGGTCGATCGGTGTTTGTGACAAACGTGTCGGCCTTCATGTCTGCCACAAAAAACATTACCTCCCTGTCTTAATACTTGAAATTTACCACAACACAAGGTTGGTTTTTAATATTTCTTGTATGGTTTGGGGGCTGTAGATGGACTTTCAAAGGAATCACATCATATTTTCAAACGAGACATAGACTGAGCCAGTTCTGTTAATATCCATATAGTTTGATGTTGTGTTAAACGCCAGTGTTTGCATGTCTCCTGCCATTGTGGCCCACCAGTCTCATCAGGACCTGAAACTAGTTTTACACTTCTCATAATCATAATAACATCTCTAATGTTGTGTTTTACACCTTCAACAAGGCATCTGTGTAAAACCCATAGAACCCCATAGCCCACTGTGACGTCACCCATTAGTTTGCAGACTTGTAGACTTGCCATGGGCTGTGAATCTTCACTGTCCTCACGACTCGATCAAGTTACGATTCGCCCGTCAACGATTCACGATGCATCACATCACATCCTTAATTTTCTCTTTTACCGCACATGGTTACGTTTTCATCAGTTAATACAAGCAGTCAGGTAAATCTTAGCTCCCTTAATATAGTATATTTTTATGCAGACTGCAAACTTTCGATTTACTATATTACAGAAGTCCACATCGCGATGCATCTTGGAATCGAGAAATCTTGGTTTGTGGAGCCAGAAGTGACCATATTTGGACAAGAGGGTGGAGTGAAGGAAAGAACAAAGGGTGAAACTCAACAAGCTAATGCTACTGTTAACATACTGACACGGTAAAACATCAACATCCTTTGACGGTCTTGTCAGTGTAACTTTTTAACCACAGCTACAGTAGAGCTGTCTGTTGGGAAAAATATGTTTTATTCAAGAAACAAAAGCTCAGAAAGTTCGACTCAGCAGACAGTGAACTGTCAATCAAAACCCACAGAGCAGACACAGACAGCAACTGTATGCAGCGCTTTCTGTAAAATTCTGCATTACACTGGTACTCTTCTCATTTTATATGAATATTAATGCAGTAGGAAAGTTTGGACAGCGCTATTTTTTATTTATTTATTTCCGATTTCTCTGAAAAGCACATCACATGCTATTGGTTGGATTATTGCACATCGGCAGTCGCCACCAGCTGAGTTACTGAAGTGAAGCCACCTTAACCTGGTTAACATCGAACTTCATTTATTCCCACAGTGGCAGCAAAACACATTATGTAACTCCTGCAGGTTAAAGTGGACTAACAACACTTTTAGACTCACAGAATCACTTTGAACAGTCTTAAAACAGAAGATTAATGCTACAAACTATGATGCAACACTGTAAAATACTGTATTTACATTGGTTCTTGTAGTAGGAAAGTTTGGACAGTGCTTTTATTTATTTAATTTGTCTGAAAAACAGATTATGTGACAAACTAAGGTGTGGTTAGAATGTCATAGAATCTAATTCAGTGGGAAACACTAGTCGTTTGCACAGAAGAAGAAAAGCATTCTGTGGCTGTTTGTCATGATGAGAAACGCAGCTACTGTAGGGATATTTTTTTTATATAGGCCATTTTTCTTATGTACACTTTTTCACTTACATGTTTTTCAAACAGAGAGGGAACTCGCTTGTCACATCTCACGTGTGCAGCTGATCATTTAGCCCACTTTGTAGAAACTATCAACATGTATATTGCATGTCAGGCGTTCAATCATACACTTTTAACAGTCACACTTCATGGAACCCTAACCCTAAACGAGGGTTCAGGTTCTCTGGTAGTAGTTTAGTTGTTCAGGGTCTAGCTACGGTTAGGGTTACAACAGAAGAAGTGTATGGTCAACATGCAGGTATTAGACTTCATTTTGTGTGTTTAACATGTGGCTGAAACACAACACAACCGCAACTACATCAGTCTCAAATCTAACCCCAATCCTCAAATGGTGACCTGGTGGAAGCTAAGAGGTAAAATACCCAGATTTTTTGTTTTTTTGATTTTTGGTCCCTGTCCCCCAGCTTTAAGACAAATTCGTGAAGGACCTACTTTTCCAGGCAGCAACACCATTAGACAGCAATTACATTTGTCTTGTTATCTGTATTGGCACAATTGGCTCTTTCTCAGTGATTTCAACTAATTTGACTGGGATTGTAATTGGATTACACAGTAACTCATCACAGTAACTCATCACTGTTTTATCAGCTGATACAGCACACTTAAACTACGGTTAAGATGGGATAAGACAGAGAGCCAGAGGCTGACATCCTAACATTAAAAACCGTCATCAGTTCTGCAGTGTACAGGAGCCGTTGTGGTGCACACTGACCTCGTCCCGCTGCCCTTCGACACTGGGCTCACGCACGATGTTCAATGAAGGTTAAAGTGCAGACTTTACAGTATTTTGTGTGAGTGTGTTCAAGTCTCAGGTGTGCTGTGTTGGCAGTTTGCTTGGAATATAAATAGAGTGTCCCATCTGATCAGCTACTGCCCATCCTAGCCCTTATCCACCACACCGCCCCTCAAGTATTGACCCACGGCAGTTTGTCTTTTTCCTGCCAATGCAAGCACATCTTCTTCTTTCTCAGCCAAATGCATACACACAGGAATCCATACAGGGTGTGGGTGTATGTGAAATTTAAAGTAAGAGGTGTAAGACAAAAGTGCAAGCCCTAAACAAAATATACACAAATGCATATACACATTTTTGATATTTTCTGAAACATTACATATTTGTATTTCTTAGTATTGACAACTTGCCATCTATTAACCACTAATTTACATTTTGCTATTAAGATTTGCTCTGGAAAAAAACAAACAAACAAAAAAAAAAACAACCTCTTGACACATACAAACCTTGATTCTGACACTGATGGATGGTCTTCTGTATGAAGGCCTGGACTTCCCTGTACGTCTGGAGGAAGCTGTCCTGGAATCTTCGGGCTTGTTCCACGCTGACACCCAGGATCCCTGATAGACGCTCAGGACCTACAAAGAACGACGTTCATGACTCAGTAAATGTGCAGTATTGAAGTTCTGCCACTAGGCATCTCTCGGTCAAAACAATAACAAACGATGACGTCGTGAAGTAGCATTGGATCACGGGGGTTGTTGATTTCACCATCTGATGTGACGTTGTGATGTTACCTCTAAACCTCTCCGTAAACCTCTCTGCAGTTCACTCTTTACGCTAACTCTAGATAAAAATGAAAAAGTCCAACTTAAAATGTGATCCAGTTTTAATTTTCAACTTATACTTGAGGAGGTTTCACTTTTGAAATGGCTGCCTTTTTGTGACGAGCCGCCCCGTTTTCTATGGACGTGACTCGGCAGAAATCATCTTCACAGACGAGGTAATGTATTAAAGTTTTACGTTCATGTCATGCAATTTCATTCTAATGAAATAACCGCAAGTAATGTTAAACGTTGACATTAGCAAAGGGGATATGACGCCAGCGAATGAAGTGAAATGAGGTGTTGCACTGAATAAAATGACAGATTTATCTCAACTTTAACATTTCCGGAAACATTTGATATAATGTTAAGCACACAAGTCAACAAAAAATATAATATAGGATAAGTCGTTTGTAGATATTTTAATGTTGAAATGGCATATGCCATGAATCAGGAGTTGATAAAAGTATGATTTTTAGTATGTTCTACACACAAATAAGTATAGTACAGATAGAGAGAGCTGATGGGATAAGGTCTGCAGTTCAATGTTCTGAGATGAGCTGCTTTGTGAATGACCTAACTTCTTAACCTTGAGCTCCGGGATGAATAGCAGATGTTTAAATGGAGCAAAACTTCCTTTGTCACGGCTGACGGAAGACTGAAAAGAGACGAGAGAGGCCACAGGAAGAGAGTCAAGTTGAAAGCGGCGGAGTGCACAGAGGACAGACTGGACCAGCGGGTAAGAGAAACCCAGAGAAAAAAAAAGAGGAAAAAAAAAAGTGGAGCCGAGTGAAGGTTGAGGGATAGAAGAGGACAAGATAAAAGGAGAGCGGGCGAGGATCAGGGGAAGACTGCAGGGCGTCTGCAGAAACAGCCATGTGTGTCTGGCTGCATGGTTGTGATGTTTAAGGTGCACACTGAGCAGAAGAACAGACCATAAGGTTGGAAACTAATCGATACAGAAGTGTAGAGGGGTCAGCTAATGGCCGCCACAGTGGCTGTGTGTGTGTTTGTGGTTTCTCAGCAGGGTGTGTGTGTCTGTGTGTGGGTGGTGATGAGTAATGTCATGCCAACAGCCTGAGAGCTGGTGGAGAGGGTCAGGAGGGAGCTGTGTGGAGATTCACATTGGCCACGAGAGAAACCCAAAAGCACACGTGTTGTTTGTGTTCTTTATTCTACTGTGAGGTGCTGGGATACGTGTATTTAACTGCAGACGCAAACTACATATTGTGAGGGAACAAAAATAAATCAAATCCAGTTTTATTCCAATTATAAACCTGCTGTGAGACAGGATGACCTGTGATTAATTCCTATAAAATTAATTCCTTCACCTTTTATTTCAGTCTCAAGGAACCATTAAGGGCATAAATATGTAGAAATGATAACAAACAAACAAGCGAACACAACATAACATGATTAAAAACAGGTAGTTTGTAGTTTTAAATTGACCTATAGGTACAATACTGATCATTCTCAATGTACCAGGTAAATGCAGCAGAAAAACCAAAAGCACATTTTCCAGTTTTCATTTTTGTTTGCTGTTGCGATTCAAACACTTCCACTGTCAAAAAGTATTACATGGATGTTGATATTTTGGACCTTAGTCACATTTTAGGTTTGTGTTAATTTTGTAAGTACTCTTTTCTTTATATAATTCAAAAATGAAAAGGAATATGCTCAGAGTATTTGCGACATCGTGATCGGTATCTCTAAATGACCTCTGAGATCTGGCCTCCTGTGTGCTCTGCCGTGTATGTACCAGGCTGGAGAATGAATCAGAAGGTGCCAGAGAGCACCTACACTGGATGAGCTGAGTGGAAGAGAATGTCCCTGATGCCCCGCATTCCAGCTGAATGAGGTCAGTTCAGGGACTGACCTTTGACCTTGGCTACTGGCGCGCTTTGCACTTCCCCTCTCGTACCCCTGTCAATCGTTTTTTGTCCTCTTGGTCGGCCTTCTTTTGCCCGTGGTGCTTCACCCGTCCTGTTCGCTCTGCCCTCATGTTCTCCTTTCTGTTATGACAAGTTAGACTCCCAGGACATCGTCGGTAGTAATCGCATGTAATGAATGAAAACCCTCCGTTAACTCTCTATTTTTAGCCTATTTCTCACCTAATTCAACTTATTTTTTTGTCTTTGCTTTACTCCTTTACAGTAGAAGTACAGATACTTTGTGTAAAAACAGACGTAGAAGTACTGATTCAACATTTTTACTGCAGCAAAAGACCAAAAGTAGAGGCTCTAAATGTAGTATAAAAATCAAAAACAGCCAAACATCATTTTCATCTTGTTTGATAATTTTTGTTGTTTCCGTCTTGTTTAGTCATTTTTTGTCTCGTTATGTCTTTAATGTCGTGTTACGTCTTCTTTTGTCTTTATGTCTTTTACATTGTTTACATCTTTACATCCAAATCAAAATAAAAAAATAACTCTAACTCTAACTAAATACAAAGACTACAGGCATGTTTGATTTTGTTACGTCCTGTCTGGTCTTTTACGTTGGTTTTGTCTCGGTTTGTCTTTTACGTCATTTTCATCTTGTTACATCTTTCACATTTTTGTCTTATTACGTCTTTTATGTCTGGACCGTCTTGTTGACGTTGATGCACATTGATACAACATAGAAATAGTCAGTAAGTCCCCCAAATGCGTCGAAACTAAAGAAAACGTAAGGAGTGGAAGGTACAGATATTTGTGGTGAAATGTCGGGAGTGAAAGTAGAAAGTTGTCCGAAAACTAAAGTCTCGTAAAGTACAGATATCTGAAAACCCTACTGAAGTACAGTAATGTATTTTTGAATGCATTTCACTCCTTCCCACCTCTGCTTTTCCCCTCTGGCATCATTACACGTTCATCTTATTAACTGACCTATTTGTGTACATATAGACGTGTGTGTGCGCCGGTCCACAGCGCCGCTCTGCCCCTCCTCCCTGGCCTGATTATTGTCTTGCGGAGAAAGCTTCCTTTTAGTATTCAGTATCCATGGCAACGCATCCTTCCATGAAGAGCTGTCTGTCTGTGCCGACCAGGAGCTCCTTCCATCCCTCTCTCTCTCTCCCTCTCTTCCCCTTTCCCCTACATTTCTCTCTCATCCAGCCCTCCCTTTTTACCTTTAGCCTACATACTCTGCATGTCGCTATTTTCTCACGCTGTCCTGCTTGTTTACTTCTCCTAACACGCCTCTTATTTTCTCTATAATTTTTAACCTTTTGCTTTGTGATTTCTCCCTGCATGCATCCCCATGCCCCCCTACACATCTCACACGAATGGCTTTCACGTTGATTGTTGAAGGTTTATCGAGTTCCCCGGCGCTGACTCATTTAACGTTTGTTTGTGTGTGATTCGGTTTGTTTTCTCCCACTGAGCTGTGAAAGTGGAAATACAACACAACACTCCCTCATCCGCTTGAGGGCATCAGATTCTGATGAGTTCCTCAATGCATTCTTTGCATATTTAATCCAAATGGAAAGATCGCCACTGGCCCAGTGCCCAGGTCTGCACGCACAATCTGATGTAAACCATATGCTTTAGATTCACTGTTAATTGGTTAATCCAATCAAACATAATTTCAGGCTTTGTCATGATGTTGTGTTGGAGCAGGACACAAAAAGTACTATTTGGGGTGGCTGAGGACTTAAGGTCAGTGTCCGCCGGAATCCGACCGAGAGACGAGATGGCGCGGACGAGACCAGACGGCGACCGGGTTTGTTCTGTCTCAGCTGTGCTGATTACTGAGATCAGGCAGACTACTCCGCAGTCACATGGACAAAACTCGAAGAGCCAAAGACCAAACAGGAGCTTTTTATCCTCAGGCTATGCGGATCCTAAATACACACAATTCACACTATATATTTTCAGTGTTTCCCACAGAGTTAGATTGTATCTGTAGTGGTGGTGGTGGTGGTGGGGGTTCAGTTAAAGTTCCTCCCTCCCTGCACTAACCTACAAAAACCAAAGAAGTGGCACATGTGTAAGTAGTAAAACAGAGGAAGGTGAAGGAAAATCACGTATACTGTGTATATTGTTGTTGAAAACAAACATTTTGTCTCTCAGTCTCTATATATTCTGGTCTTGGTCATGATTTGGTCTCAACCACTGAAAGTCTTGGTTTTGTCTTGGTCTCGATACATACAGAACCGGAAACTGGAATAAATAAAATTCAAGTGACACCTCAATCTACCGTTACCTCTGTGTGATCCAGACAACAGGAGTTTAACTATTTCTAATACAGATGATAGTCATAGTCATCTGCATGATGAGCTGGTAGGAGAGAGGCAGAGTGGGTTGTTGACTGTTGCTTTTTTTATATCTCATCTGTTCATCTACTTATTGTGATAACTCATGTCTTTTGTATAGCAAAATTATAAAATACATGTTGGATCTCTGTTCAGTGTCAGACAAACAACACCAACCAAATCTTAGCCTCTCTGTGACTTTTACGTTTGCTAATCGAAGTCGCTACAGAGAGTGTCTTCATTCTGGTGAGTGGTTCACATGGTCGGCACAGACCACAGCAGGATCAGGTGTTGCTGTGTTAATCTATGGAAAAAAACTAGAACTCTACATAAACATTTAAAGTGGCCACAAGCAATAAAAGCTGATGATGAGCGCAGGCGGCCCGTAAAACGTCCCTCTGTCACACAGGTGAAAGCACACATGTTGTGTTCATAGGTAGATGCACATGTCAACACGTGTCCTTAAACGCACACAGAAAACATTTACACAGACGCCGGCACGTAACCATGTTTGTCAACATTTGAAATCCGCTGCCAGTGATCGGCCATATGTCCACTGACACAAATATGCACACAGGCACAATATTTATTCAGTCTCCTGTTCCTGGTCATGTGTGTGTTTAATGAGAGCATGCACATGTGTATGTGAACCATAAATGGGTCAGGCAAGCCTCTCTATGGTAGACAAGGGTGCATTAGACATTCATCTTCCTCTAACTTTTTCCTCTCTATTTTTATCTCCTCCTGCCCCCCCCCTCTCTGTCAGGAATGTGAGCCACCGCATGAAAGAAACATGGGAAAACACCTTTCTCACAGGAGAGCAGCTTTGCACACGGATAACCTGACATATTTGGGCAAAAGCATCCATATCGTTGCTCTACTGCACACTTTTTCGTCTGCTCTTTCTTTCTGTTTCTTCCTTGCACTATCTCCAGTTCTAACACGATCAACCGCTTGTAGGTCGAACTCCTTTGCTGAATGACACGCTGTCCCGTTGTTTTGATGTCAGTGTGAACCAATACAGGTCAACTGTCAATAAATATCTGCATCTACATCATAGTTAATCAGTTACTACAACCCTTCGTTCTCTGAGAGGATGCATGTGCTACTGTGTGTGTGTTTGTACCAGGATTATTAGACTTAATGGAAACTAACACTAAATCTTTAACTCAGTTTTCAAACACAAGAAAACTAAATAAGCACTTAAATGAAAGCTGCAACAGGAAAGAAAACTGAACAGAATTGCAGGTTTAAAGGCTGACTTTTGGTCCCGAGTCAAAGGTGGAGAAACCAGACGGTTATTTGTGATTTTTAACTCTTCTTTAGGGTGACATGACTTACAACTTACCAAACCGCAGAACATTTCACAAATCTAAACATTCAAAACTATTATAATGATGAAACGTTTAACGTCAAAATATCTGTGAGTAAAAGTTTGAAACATTTTGACAGTGTTTTAGCTGACAATGTATACAAATAAACACAAAACACAAAAGAAAAATGTATATCGCAATAACCATCATTGTTGTTTAATTGCCCAGCCCTACATGAAACTAGTTCAAACTAAACTGAAACCAAAAGAAAAGCTCATGAATTTTAAAGCTATAAGAACTGGTTTGTACTCACCTGCCCCATACACGACGGAGTAGACAATGCGCTTTGCATGTTCCCGGTCCTCAGAGGTCACCTCACTTTCACCCACTCCCTTCCTGAGTGACAGATCGAACGAGACAGTGAGTGTGTCTGCACTAAATTAAAGCAAACACACAGTGTTTTCTACATTTTATCCATGAATTTACAGAACTCCCTACAGATAAAAACGCAGATGGGAAAGGGTCACAGGATACTTAGATGCACTGAGGCACACCTAGCCACAAATCCATAACACATTGAGAGAATTCAAATAGAAAACAATCACTAGATTCCAGGGATAATAGAACATCAGAGAGAGTAGCCAAGATGGACCACATCCCAGCTTATGTTGGAAGACCCGTGGAGCACACAATCCCAATCAAACCGAAAAAGCTTCATTTAGGACTCGGTCTCGGTCATGTCCTGTATCTGATACCTTCAAACATGTTTTCAATGGGATATTCCAAGACCTCACAGTAGCACCATTGGGAGTAAAGGCCTCGATAACCAGGCCAAGAAATACCTTTTACATATATTACTCACAGAGCTCTTGAAATGCGGACCCTTCCCCATACACTACCTGGATCCGAAAGTTTGGGATCTTTACTTACTAATGCTCCAAAATGGAAACTCAACAAGGAGGAGTCATGGTGGAGAAGAAGAAACGGTCCCAAGTGAAAAAGCTTGTTGTCATGTCTGTAAAATGACCATTTCAATTAAGGGTGGAAACATCAGCAATTTGATGAAACACAGAAAATCGACCCTGTATCAATAAGGGAATCCCTAAAGGATCTGAACAATAAGCAGAATCAATAATGGCATCAATGGTATCAATTTATTTGAAAAAAAAATCTCTTCACACCTAAATGGGCAACAGTCACGCTGGGGAAAGGTAAACTCTGAAAACAACAAGAAAAAAGCTCCTGCATGCTGTCTCACTTCACTTAACTTCAATACAATAATAGGCAACTCAAAAAATGTACAACATATGCCAGAAAATGTCAATAATGTGATATATATCCAGTGAAGTAAAGCACTGCATGAAGTTAGATGTAAAGAAAGCCTGAAAGCTGCTTAACAGTCTTCAGTACATGTCAAAGCGGCATAATAAATAAAAACTAATGGAAAATGCAAAAGTATTAGAATGACCTTAAGTGCAGAGATGTAAGGTTCTGCTCTGTGTTAAAGTTTTGGGAGCTGCACCTACTTTCAGAATAACTAAAAAGGTTAGTTAAAGGTTAAAGGCTTGTAAGAAAAAAGTGTGTTTTAAGACAAACTTCCCTTGAAACGGTGAAATGAGAGAGAGAGAGAGAGGAGGAACGCATGAGAGCTATGAAAGCTAAAGGAGCATGAAGCATTGACAGATAAAGGGACATGAGGGGAGTAGAAGAGGCAGACAGACAGACAGACAGACAGAGTTATGTAATGTGACTTGTAGACAGCCGTAGTACTGCGGATCAGACAGGGGGGGATGACACGTCTGCAGAGTGGCATTTCTGGAGGTGCTGACGGGGAGCTGCCACAACTCATCAGTGTCGAACGAATGCACGCACACACACACACACACACACACAC
>JAPQRN010021917.1:18040-29789 GCA_037367275.1 Coranthus polyacanthus | reverse complement strand
CCTTTTTAACTGCATTTTAAACATCAAGTCATGGATGGCAGAGAATTTCCTGCAGCTCAACCAGGACAAAACAGAGGTTTTAGTCATTAGTCCTGAAGGCCAGAGAGAGAAAATTTTTCAAACTTTTTCAGATCCTCACAATATGTAAAGAACCTGGGCGTTATTTTTGACTCTGCGCTTACTTTTGTTCCACACATAAAAAAATATTACAAAGATACGTACCATCTTAAGAATATAGCCAGAGTGGGGACGTTGTCCTGGAGATCCCTTACTGGGACTGGGGGGGGGGGGGGCTCCACAGTGGGTGTGGAGTCTGTCCTGGTCTGTCTGGGCTGAGGAGGCGGTCTCTGTGGCGGTGCTCCCTGTGGCTGCGGACAATGGTGCCTCTCAGTGTGGCTGGCCACCCATAGGTGGCTTCTCCTCACTTGGATCCTCAGTGCCATGCCATGTTACCAGTCTATTTACTGGATGTATGAGTGTGGGAGTGTGTGCAGGTGTGTGTGAGTGTGAGTGTTGGTGTGAGTGTGGGCGTGTGTGTGGGGGGTTGGGTCTATATGTGGGGATGGGAGGAATGGGCTTTCACTTTTTATTGTATATTTTGTCATTTTATTCTCTTTTTATCTTGTGAAGCACTTTGGGTTGCATTGTCCAACGTATGAAAAGTGCTATATAAATAAATAAAGTTTGAAGTAAGTTTGAAGTTTAATTAGTGGGTCCAAATAAAGTGAATGAGATCAGAATGACTCTTGGAAAAATGTATTGACTTAGTATTTCTGGAGAGTTCAATGTAAGCCTGCAGAGTTTTTTGGAGCCAGCCATCAGTGGTATTACATTTTAACATACTTGTGCATTGTCTCTATTGACTACTGACTAGGTTTGATACATTTACAGATACTTTTTTCTGAGTTACACAATAAAATAAACACAAAAAGTTAAGACTAGAGTAGGGTTATGGTTACAGACTACCCTAGAGATCCAGCACTTACGATAGTTCCTAACAGATTCAGTATTTTTTGTTTTAGTAAACTTGTTTGGTGTTTTTGAGGAAAAAATATTTTTACAGAGAGGTGACAAACTGAAACAAAAAAACCCGAGTGAAGAAACATAATGAATGCAGATGCTTCCACATAGCTGCACTGCATGGTACTGTTGAGAAATTAACATGCTCTGTGTCATGTCTAAAAATACTTACCCAAATACAGACCCAGCTGATTCTGGTAAGAAGAAAAGATGTGACTTTGAAAGAGGTTTTTTGTTGCTTGGGCACAGAAAGTCATCACTGCTTTGCTTTGAAAGTCATCACTGTCCTATTCAAAGTTGTGGGATAAAGCAGGGGTATTCAACTAAAATCACAAGACATCCACTAAGTCAGCCCTCTTCTCAAGCTGAGGTCTGAACAATTACATATGTACAAAATGTGGTTTTATGCTTTATGCAAGATTAAAGCATTTAGTAATAAGTTTTATGAAACAACATACTGTAGAAATGCTCTCAGTTTTAAAGTAACATGTTTTGGTTTGACATAACTAAACCATGTCAATGGTATTTGATTTTCAACACTCCTCTCTTGTCGTGCAGGTTGCTTTGGCAAAAATACATCATTCATAAACTCAATAAATACAAAAAAAGAAAAAAAGAAAAATCAAATGCCCATTTGCATTTATGAATGATTTTGTATCTTTACAAAAGGAACCTGAAAGACAGATTATCAAAGTCAGATACATGTAAGAAAGTAGATAAAATGCATGTGAATGAACACATGACTATGTTTTGTGACATGATTTATTTTTTAAATTAAGGAGTTTATGCTTCCATCTTGAAGTGATTGTCCAAGTCAGTTCCACCTAAAAACATTTTCCTTATCCTTTGAGGATGGAGGATATTTTTATTTACTGAGAGGAATGTATTTACAATGCACATGTAGAGATTTGAGACCCTTAAGTATCTTTTTTTTCTTCATTGTAATGTGTGCATTACATTAATAGAAGTTTTCAAAAGATACACAAGGATAAACTGGGATAACAACATGCCTGATCGTGAACTTATGAGAAGATGAAACTTTTTCCTATCGCCCATGAGGCAGGAGGCGAGCCCCGTGTGCTGTTGTTTCTGGTGTGAAGCTGCTCCGTGAGCAGTGACGGGTGTGGAGTTTGAGTGGGGATAGAGGTTACGCGTCAAACTGTACCGCAGGTGTCCTAAAGCATACGCGGAATTAAGTTAATTGATAATTAGTTGTCCGAACACTGCGGTAGAGCTATCTTTCATTCCTCATGTGTATAGTTAGAGGACCCAGATAGTTGGCCTCACTGTACCTGATAAAAAGTCTCTAATGACAATAAATTGTTTATGTCAAAAGTCGTTGCAGTCTGGATGGAAGCCTCTCGTGGCCCGGATTTGGACCAGAGTCTGCCAGTTAGTGACCACTGGGATAAAGGATAATGATAAGTTCCTGCCAGCGGACGCGGACAATGATAAGTTCCCGACGGTGGATGTGGACAATGATAACTTATTGCCGGTGTCACAAACCCAAGTTTAGAGTTCTTTGCCAATTAAGACCAATTAAGTTTACACCTAAAGTTGTGCCTCAACCTTCTCCACCAAAATGGCATCAGGTGATGTCTGCAAGGTGCTGAGTTGATCGGCGTCGGTCATGTGTCGCTACGGGGAAGTAGCCATAGAATAGAGATAAGAGCCTGAAACTCTGGATTCATGATTATGCGGGGGATTGCGGTTGTCACTGCAAATTTTATGTCATTTGAAGCTATTTTAGCTGAGATTAGATCGGCGACCGGCAGGAAGTTAACATTCATTTTGAATGGGAGGTGTCCCACCTCTCACAGGCTGAACAAAATATGCAGAGGGATGGTTTGACTGCAGGTGCACTTGGAAGGGAGCCCCCTGCGACATATGAAAACCTCAAATTCCTAGAAAAAAAGAGCAGCATGAATCTCCAAATGAACTCTGCAGAGCTGTCATACTCATAGCCCTAACTGACATTCCAGGCTGAATTTGGAGAAAAGAGACAGAAACTTTTCCTAGGCCACCCTGAGGTTTGAAAATGTAGGGTCCTTAGGCACCAAGGGTCCCAAGCCATGGCCAAAAAGACATGCATCTTGACCCCCAATGCAAACAATGCCGACAGACATGTAAAGCAGGAAAAAGGGCCAAAACCGGGTTAGGTGAAAAAATTAGGTGCTTCGTTGGGTGGTTAAGGAGGTCACACACTGTGAATCTGGGGTCTCTAGGTGGTCGGGGGCCCCATTTGGACCTGAAAAGACACTCGTAATTTAGGCCCCATATTTACTTCCTGCCAGTGGACGAAGACAATGCACCCTTGGATGCATGACCTACCAATACCTACATTCTTCCATGAGTGGGGTCAAAAATGGCCCCAATTAGAATCAATGTTTTTTGGCAATAAATGTAAGAAATTTCTTTAATTTTGGCTAAAGATGATGATTTTTATTATATTTTGATCAACAAAAGAGTGATTTCATTTTTGACTTCTTATTCACATTTTACCACAAAACAATCAATCAGGTATCAAAAAAATGTCAAAATCCATTGTGTGTCCGTCTGTCTGTTTGACTATGGAGGACGAACAGAGAATGAACATACAGTAGTAGTATAACACCGTCCACGCATATGTACACACACAAACGTCTTCTCTCTTCTCACTGTGTGCAGCTGTTACAAACTACTTGCTTCTGGCTGTGATCATTGCACACAGAAATATTGCATTTCCAGCAGCAATTGGTGGCTTTGCAACCTTTGTTTTTTGGACAGTTCTGACATCTCTTTCTCTTCTGTTGGCCCTGTGTGCTTCTCTCCTGTGGCTGGATTGCAGATTTTGTCACTCCAAGCAATGGGAGCTTCAGTGATGTAGGTTGGTAGGTTCGAGTTACCTTCCAGTCGACTTTTCATGTGAGGAGTCACAAGCTCCTTTGAAAGCTCTGTGGGGAAGCGTCCCTGTGCATTGGTGATACCTGTGTACAATTCAGGGTGCACTGAAAAATGAGTAGGCATTCAGAGTGGCAATATCAATCATGTTGTACCACAGCACCATGAATGAAGTCATGAATGTGGAAATTAAGTTAATAAATTAAGATAATGCTCACATGTATGTAGTTGTGTAAAAATGACCTCCTGGGTAGTGAGACTGCTGGCATCAGATGTGTAAGTGTGACAGTAAATGTATACTGACATTCAGAGTTGATAAGAATCACAGGTTCCTAGGGCTAACCCTTGAGATTCCATAGGAAATGTTTGGGGTCTTTTATGAAAAAGTGGGGTAGTGATACAAAAGCTGAAATTTCTTAAAATGTATGAAAATTAAAAAAAAAAAGCCTCATGTCACAAACATGTTTTATGAGGAATACTTGGAATATGAAAACATAAATACTTAACATTTTTTGAAGAATTACAACCCTTGGGGTCATTTTTGACCCCACTTAAGGGTTAAAAATGTCATCCTGGAAGAGACCACTCTCATCAGGATAGAAATGTTTTGCACCACTGAACTCTCACATGTGCATTCATCTTTGTAATGAGGGTTTATGCAATGCCTCCCTTCTATAATATCCCCTGTATATATAGGGTTAAAAAAAACTCTAAGGGTTAAGTTCCTGCCGGTGAACACGGGCGATGATAAGTTGCTGGATGCCGGCCATTGACTACTGTCAAATTTCAACAGCCTTCCATTCAAAGTTCCTGCCGGCAGATGCTAACCTTCACTAGGCCATTACTTAGCTGCACTTTGGCCTATGAGGCTGAAATTCAAACTGGGTGACCTAAAATAAATAACAATTCTGACTCCTATCATAGCAGCATGAGCAAATCCAATAAAATCAGTAAGTACTAATAAAAAGATGATGAAGATCTCAGAAAACAGGGAGGATGCATGTGTGTGAGTGTTTTAGGCCTAAACCTAAACCAAACTAAACCATAATCAAGGCATTGTCTAGACATTTTTGGGCTATCCCATATGTAGAAAAATGGTGCAGTAGGGGTATCCTATTTGTCAGTATGTTACAAGTTGGAAGTGAGAATGTGCAGTTTTTAGCCACATGCTAAACCGATGATGTTCCCTTTCAAATGAGCTCTAATACATTCATTTTGCCCTTACACTTCTTCTTTTATATGTCTAACCCTAATTCATGGAACTAAGGTTAGGGTTAGGTGAAAAAGGGTGGAGGTTAAATTTATGGACAAAATATCAGTAAATAGAGTTGGACATTGTGGTCAACAGTGCACAATGGCAGTGATGATGCTCGTGTGTTCTGTTTAACCTTACATATTGTAATGAAAACCAGAAGTGCAACTTTTTCCAGGTGACTGAAAATGTCAATGCAGGGCGTGAGCGGACAGTGTCAGCAAGAACAGTCCATGAACAATTATATACAGGGGATATTATAGAAGGGAGGCATTGCATAAACCCTCATTACAAAGATGAATGCACATGTGAGAGTTCAGTGGTGCAAAACATTTCTATCCTGATGAGAGTGGTCTCTTCCAGGATGACAATGCCCCCATCCACAGCTTACTGAATGATGTGATGAGAATGAAAATGATGTGAATCACATGCTATGGCCTTCACAGTCACCCGATCTCAACCTAATTGAATACCAAGTTTAAGTCACTTTAAGCCACCATTTGTGGCAGAATGATTCATGATAACATTTAACAAAATTACATGTTTACATCTCTGTCCAATCTCCATACTGCACACATCCTCCAAGCATTTCCCACACAAAGCCCCATGCTGAATGCAACAGAGCCTGTGCTCCTTGTCAGCCTACTGGAGCGTATCACTTTGAGAAGTTTTCTCCTGCAGCCACTTAGCCAAGTGTGGAGATAAGGCCCCGGCGTTATCACAGGCACAAACCTCTGCTTCAAATTAAGCTAGTGGCCGTAAACAATATGCAAATCAGATCTGACCCGGTGCCAGCCAGCCACTCTGACTCTCTGAGCATATTCATGAAGGCTCCTTCAAGGCGACGTGCATTACGATTATGAGTTCAAATCACTCTGTGCCGATCCCTCACCATCACCACCAAGAGCAGTGCCTGGCCCCTGCTACAATTCATTTCTATGGACAGGCTGAGTCCTGCTGTGATTCATGTTTATATCCCTTTTAGATATTGCAACTGCTTAGCAAGATGACAGAGTGAGAGAGAGAGAGGAGGTATAAGAGGAGCTCTTAAATGAGAAATGATTTATGTCGGGAGGAAATGGTTTCATTAAAGTTACACGGTCCTACTTGTTGGCCAAAAAAAAAAAACTTTTTATGAAGTCTGTTTGGGCAATAACTCAAAATGAAATGTGTGACCAATGTTCACAGTATGATCACAAGTTTTCCACCCTAAACATCTCCATTATCTGAGAATGGACTGATGTGGACCTAAATGCAAGAGTCTTTGTATCTGTAATATAAGTAAACATCAGTTTCGTTAATACAAGAACATTTTCATTTGTAGCTATTCTACAAGTTGGTCGGTGCAAAAATAAGTGTATTTTCAGGCCTTGTGTGAAGTATAATGCATCTGAAGTGTATGAAGTGTTTTTTTTTTTTTTTATTTGTTGCGATTTCACATTGTAGAGAGTAAAAATAGAAAGTTAACAGAAAAATAAACTCTCGAGTAAAGTACAGATACCTGAAAACTCTACTTAAGTACAGTAACAAAGTATTTGTACTTAGTTACATGCCACCTCTGGTAGTGCTGTGTGGGGACTTGGCTGAGAGCTGCCTACCAGTGGCTGTGTTAGCTGAAAGATGACATGCTATATAGACGGTGACAGTTGGCAGTGTTGGTTTGTGTGTGTGTATTGGTGCTTGTGCAGTAATAGTCGAGGGCTGGTTGGGTTGAGTGTTGTAATTAGAGGAACAGCCTCCAGAGTGTGTTCACTAACAATGTCTGCTGTGTGGACCATAATAAGGACCAGACACAGAGACATAATCAGATGGAGGTGATTTGCTTGAATAAAGATGTAAGTCTAGTACAGATTGTACATTAAATAGTATAGTATAGTCTGATGAGGCAACTATTGATCTTTTAACCCCTTGAGCTGCTTTTTTCTATACACAACTTTTTTTTAAAGAGGAAGAAAGTCTATTACTCCACAGTAAGATTATCACATATATTACAACTCTCTATTCTCCAACACCTGCTATTTCAGCCAACCACTTAGTAAAACATTCAAACCCAGCGAGCCATGTTTTTATGGCTCGTTTATATTCGATCAGATAGATATTTTTATGCCCAAGTAACTCTTGGATCCACACTATAGTCTTATTTATGAAATATGTTTTTCTTCCTTAACATGTACAGCAGTGCTGGTGTGTATTGGTGCAGTGTATGGAGACTGTTCTGTTGAAAACAAACTCATATTCTTGAGAGAATGTACGTCAAAATTAGATTTTTTCCCACATTTTTGGGGATTGTTCTAAATTGCAAAGTTATTGGGAGACACTAAAAAAAGAAACTGGAGAAATTTTGGACTTCGACCTGCAACCACAATATGTGATTCTATGTGTTTTGAGGAGGGTTGGGGAAAAACAAACTGCTTAGAGTTCTTGTGTTATTAACCCAAAAAAGGATGGAGACAACATGGCATGTCTTTGTATTGTTATCAATTTCTTTATACCACCTGGTCAATGTGATCAACTTAAATTGTGGCTTACTTTATCATGTGATCGTCTTTTCCAGATTGTACAGATCATGTCATTAAATAAATAAATTACAGTGCTAACATTCAAAAGGCCCGAGTACCAGTGCTACTACTGTACAGAATGTTGCAATTATTAATAATTGTCTTTTATGTGTCTAAAGCCTGTGGACCAGCAGAAGGTTCGGGCATTCTTTTAAAAAATTCAACTTGCAAGATTAGAAACAGGAAAACAGCCACAGTCACAAAGCTTTGGAAGCAAGGCAAGTTTATTTATAAAGCACATTTCATACACAGAGGCTCAATGTGCTTTACATAAATACAAAGAACATACAGAGGGAAAAAAAGCAAAATGCTAAATCAGTGATCTCATAAAATTCTAAAAGCAAAAAATAACTAAAGTACATGTAATTAAAATGATTAAAAGAATACTAAGCAGTAAAAGACAAATGAATGTCTGAGCTATAATTTTGGTTCACAGATTCTCACTCCTAACTCATTACATACTGATGCTCGGTCAGGTCGTCTCTTTTTAATGCACAGGGTAACCTTATCATTGTTTTTCGATGCAGGTGGTGAGTCCATTCTCACTTCCAAGCTGATGTGATAGGGGTACCCCAGGCGTTGAAAATGGACACCAAGGGGTGATCACAAAGCGTCAGAATGTGACAACATGGGAGAGAGAATAGGTTCTTTTGATAGCAATATAAGCACTGCTTATTTTACCAATTGAGCTTTATGTTTTTTGTGGTAAAGTTAAATATTGGATTTCTACACAGTTTAGGGTACTTACAAGTGACATATTAAAAATCTGTGCCCATGTTGGGGCAAATGTTATTACACTTCATGTGACTACATATCCAAGATAGACAGACACTGGTGACGTGAATATTTTCCTTTTTAAACTGCCTTTGCCTCACAAAAAAAAATATTTTAATGGATTAGTACTTTTGTTTAGTGCTAGAGGAGTATGTGAAAAGCTTCAAAGCAGTAATGATTCAGGCCTGTCAGTGAAAATAGCTCAGTGGATGTGATGTTTAGCTTTATGACATGTGGGGTTGCCAGATCAGAACTGTCCTCACCTTTTTTTTTTCCTTTCATGAATAATCTATATGAAGTCTGAATTGAGGCCTGCAGGCATGAGGTCTGGTCGTGTCCTTGGAGGGAAGCAGTAGAACACCCTAATGCAGTCACAGCTTTGTTTTTTTTACTTAGTGGAAGACAACAGACGAACAATAGCTCCATCAAAGTTTATACCCTTGACCCGGTTACAAATGGCTGTAGGGGATGAAAGGGTGTCTTCTTTACTGTGTTTCTGTGTGCAAGTATGTGTCTTACTGTGTTAGATTTGACAGATGTGGGTCTTTGAAAGCTGATACAGATATTTTTGGACTCAAGCTGCAAGACAAAAAAAAAAACATTTAAGTGATCAGAAACATCAATGCGAGGTGTGGGGTCATTCCTTAAAAATCAAAAGGTTTATACTTTTGATTGAATTGGAGCCATCAAACACAAATATTAAACCAACAGAGAGTTTTTTCTGTTACGTAGAACATGTCAGAGCTATTACACTTGTAGCCACATCTTGTGTTTTATAGTTTACAGTTTTTTTTCATAGAACAATGTGAAGATAATGTCCTATTCATCAGTATCATCTTGTTGCACAATCAGGGACTCAGTTAGCTCACATATTGCATTTTTCATGTGAAACAACACATAATAGGTTCTACTACATAGTTTTGTTGAGTTCTCAGTTCTGATCAATCATGGCATTCTGTGGTTTGTTATTTCTGTATAACATAACATTGCTATGCTACACACAGTTCCAACTGTAACAGACTACTTTTTAGAGGAAGCAATAACATCATTTTTAAAGCAACCATTATTTTTGGTCCAATTATTTATTCATTCATAAGCAGCATAATTTACAATGGTCATTATTGTGAAATAAACTCTGACAGTATGATGTAGAACCCTCACTTGAAGCTTATTACAGGGATACATACTAAAGAAATACATATTTTGATGAAACATATAAATATAGATTAATTTGAAAATGATTGCATTACTTTGAATGATACTTTGACTTCAAGGGGCAACAATGGAAGCCAATGCACAAGTATCTTAATGTGTAACACCTCTTGTTGCTGAACCCAAAAACCCATTTCCAATAGACTTCCATTGAACTTCTCTCTAGATATACAAAGTCTGTGATTATTTACTTTATTTGGACTGTTAAACAAGTGTACTGGCAATTCTTTTGGAACTTATTGCATAATTAATCAGACTTTAGGTCTAATAGAAGGCTTTGTCAGACTTAATGTTTCTGTTAATAGAATTAAACATATTTTTTTCCTGAAAGACAGCTCAACTGCAGTTGTACTTAATAAGTTACTCTAACAGTTTACCATTTTTCGAGTCAGTAAGCATCAAGGGGTGATGGGCATTAGCTCGCCCATCACCCCTTGATCTTAGCCAGCTCTGCCATTTTGTCCATATATGGTCACTTCTGGCTCCAAAAAGCCCAGATGTCAACATCTAAAATTAAAACTTTGAGGTTTAGTCTTACTGTAGCAGCCCTTGACAATCAAATAAGTGGCATTGAGCTTGACTGGTGCAAAATCATTTCTTTTATTCATTGTAGATCACTGTGAAACTATAAAAAAACATACAGTACACAGTACACATCAAGGTTAAAAAAGTACATATTTAATTAATTCAACATTAAGCCACTAATTAAATTTACTTTTACTATATTTAAAAGACATACATTTTATTTCCACCATCAAATTAATATATTAGGATTTATCAATAACACAAATTAAACATGCCTTCCAACATACATTGCTTCGCCTACCAAGGGTGCATCTGGGACATTGCAGAAAATTAAAAAAAAAAGGTCCTCTTCCCAGCAGCTCCAGCATGGCAGTTGTCAGCTCTAACAATTCAACACACATGTTGCCCTTCATATAAATTGCAGGGCTCAGTTAATAATGTGACCTGTTGTCATGTGACCAATCGTGTGATGGCCACTTAAACTTACAGTAGTAGTAGTAAAGTAATTACAGTAGCAATACATTCCATAAAATGATACTGCTATATTGCATTGGGTTTTGAAAGTTCCCAAGTAAGTGAACCTGTGGTTAAGTAACCACTGTTTACACAGTTTTGTTGCTATTGGATACACATAATAAAACAGCACAGTTTTTAATTTTGTCTTGTGATTGACATCCATTTTTGCTTGCTTTTTTAAATTTAAAATTTTGTTAACCATACTTCTGTGCATGCAGTAGCTCTTAGCTGCCTGGAAGTGATGTCAATCAAACCAAGTAAAACCCGGGCTACTGTTTGCAACAAAGGACTTCATTATGTGGCATGATAGACTTGTTTTAATGTTAAAAACTATTCCTGGCAGCATGAAATGCACTGAAGTCAGATAACTCGGAAAGCACTCAGCCAACTGTGAGTCCGAATGGTAAAAGCAAGGGTGCATTAATTTAACTGAGGGTCCAATGCACCATAATGCACCCTTATGGAACTGAGCCCACTGAGACTGCAACCCAATAAATCACTGTGGAAGCACAGCCAATTGCTGGGTTGGTTACAGTGCATCTTAAAGGAAAGTGATCTAAAGAAAGAAAGAAAAAAAACTTTCTTTGTGGATAATGGCTTTGTTGACCTAACCATCCAAAACTGTCCTTGAGTCCTTTTTTTAATTCTGAGGGGGTCAAAGGATGTTAAGTAGACCTGCAGGTGGAAGCCAGATGCTGCATTTTTGTATTTGATTCAGGTAATGTCTCTGCTGTATTTTCCAGTAATTTATCAATATTTAGAATCATTAGAATTTGCCAAAGGTGTTTCCTGTCAGACGACATTAATGTAACATGTCTGATGATTTCGATTGTGCAGCCTGATCCACTGCAGTACATCAAGAGACTGAGATGCAGAGATTCATAACTGAATTATGATTAAGCTGCTGGGGGCCCTGTGGCAAAAACTCATAATGCATTTTTTGGCTATTTGCATGCAACAGAAACAAGTAGTGAATCTGAACTGACATCAAATTTTAGGTTAATATGTAAAA
>JAPQRN010021917.1:0-10066 GCA_037367275.1 Coranthus polyacanthus | reverse complement strand
CCAGTTGGAGGTGGTCATCATGGGAGGAGACCCCGGGGCAGACCCACAACACACTGGAGTGATTATATCTCAATGTCCCCCCAGAGGAGCTGGAGGAGGTGGTTGGGGTCTGAACATCTCAGGTTAGGCCGCTTCTCACACAACACAGACCTGGATAAGTGTCAGAAAATGGAAGGATCGATAGATAGTTACACCCAATAGTTGAACCAGAATACATTTAATTAGACATTAGTTGATAAAGTATGTAGTTTAGGTCTTATATGAGTATTTTTTAAATGCCGGTAGGCACTGCTAATCCCATTTGATCAACTACATCTACTTTCACTTTACGTTTACATAATCGTTTTTAACCATCTTTCTAGTGTGTCTGTCGTCAGCATCTTGGCCAGCTGACACTGACAAGCTGACTGGACAATAGGAACCTAGTTGTTGATGGTTCAAACCAGGTCTAAAACACTACTTAATATTATAGTAACAAAACACAGGTAATGAGAAAATCAGTGACATATGGTGTTGGCTGAAGGGCAACGCTTCTGCTCAACATTGCTCATTTCTTCTCTACTAACTGCCCTGTTGCTTTCACCTATCATGTAATGTAGCTTTAAGCATAATTAAAATCTCACTAATTCATTGACATTACTCATAAAAATCCACAAGTTTGTCCTCTACGGAGTATCACTGCCCTGAGGCAGGGCTTGATCCTCACATACTTTCATTTATTTATTCATTCAAGTTTTAATTTTTACACACATGGAATGTCTGTAAAGGTGAGCAGCTCAAGTGGGTTTATTTCTGCATTATTGCATTTTAGGGTGAAAAAACGCAGTGCAAGATAATAGTGATTACCATGACACTGGCAATTTCGGGGTTAGGGTTACACTGGAGCCATGTTTGAACTGATGTACCTAGTTTAGGGTTGTGTTTTAGCCACATGCTAAACACAGAAACTAAAGGTATTTCCTTTGAAATGAAGTCTAATGCATGCATTATGTTCTCATCAGTTACGGTTCCTGGGTGGATGTTAAAAGGTTAACGCATTTAAGTCAATCAAACTCATTGTAAAAATAAATTTGCATTAATCTTTTAAGTCACATAACTAATTATGTAAAGACACATCTATTTCTCATACTTACTCCTCTACTGTGCCTTTGCATTTGTCACCCAAGGCCATATTGGACAGTTTTCCTCATTTTTAGAATATCACACCTAATTATGGAGATATTTGACCATGTAATGTGATGACCCTGGTGAATGCAGTTGCTGCTTGATAATAATCAGTAGCTGCTCTGCGGTCACAGGTACCCAAATGTGACATGCATGGAGAGCCTTTGCAAAAGTGTTCAATTATTAATTTTACTAACAAATAGTACATTAACATTTTCTTTTACATATGATATTTTACTTTGCAATAATAAACATATGAATGACTTACTAGTGCTTTAAGTAACATGAGTTTTACATTAAAATAAAGCTATTAAAGATATTGTTTCTAGAGCAGCAATAGTAACATTTACAACAGCTTACTCAATAGTATCTCACTGAAAACAAATCAAAAATGTTGGTAAAATAAACAAAATATTGAATTTTGTACAGAATACACACAGGCATTAGCCAGTAAATAGTTAATGACATCTTAAACTGTTTTGGATGATGTCAGCTTTAATAGATTCTGGGCCCCATGAAAAGATATCATAATGTGCCCCATCAACACAGGCCACAGCAGCTGAAAATATAATGCTGACATGATGCAATGCTCTGCATCATGTGGAAGTGGATTATTTGATGCAAGACTGATATCCTAAATAAGAAATATGCTAAAGGCCATATTTTACAGTTGTAGTGGTAAAATTATTGAATGGAAAATTCTCATTTTCCATTTATAAATTAAATATAATTTAAATATACATCAACCTCCAGTGTCCAATACAGACTATAGGCTGTTTTAGTTTCATATAATGAACATTAATGTGGATTACAATGTTTGAATTATAATTTTTTTCATAATAATAAAAGAAGCAGTTCCCATGTAATTACTCCGTGTAATTTTGCCCCCCATCATGTCATTGAACACAATGCTGCTCAGCTCCTTGTTTAGCTGGAATAGGGCTGCTTCATTGGTTATGAGGATGATTTAGTTTGAACTGCTGCTAAAGGACAATCTGCATTGATTCAGTGTGTGCTAAAAGAGGAATGATATGTAAACACAAAATGAAGTAGTTAATGTTAGGGCAACAAAAGTACTGTATTCCACTGTGCACTAAGGTAACAGGTTAATTTCCATCACTCACAAACTACACCCACCTGTCTTTGTGAAAAATTGGGCAACATACGATTGCCCTTTCTTTTCTCTCACTTGTCTTTCTTATCTGTATTTTCATTTTTAGAAGCTAAGACTTAATTCTCAAGGCATGCCTTACTCACAATTCACTGCTAGCAGGTACTGATGTCTGGTTTGGGGGCAGGACTGAACCATTTCATGTAAATAGCTGTTATAGCTGCAATACCCCTGATGGCCACTAGATGTTGGTTCGAAAAAGCCCTTGCTCCCACAGACTAACACTGAACTTCTCTCTATAAATCAATGTCTCTATATCTCTTTATCTCTATAAATCAATGTTAGTTTTTCCAGGAGCCATTCTGATCTCATTTGTTTTATTTGGACCCTCTAATAAGTGTTGTGCTGGTCTATCTTTACATCATACTCAATTAATAAGATTTGAGGTCCAACAGATGCTTTAACTCTGCTTTGTTGGGCTTTGATTGACAGGTGTGTTTGACAGCTCACTCACCTGCTGAATCTGACTTTTGGAGCTTCTGTTAATTGATCCAACAGATAGCTCGACTATATCTGTGGTTAATACGTTACACTAACAAGACTGTCAAATTATTTTGTTTCCTGAATGTTTGACAAAGTTTATGTTTTTACAGTGTCAGTAAGCTAGTGTTTAGCATTAGCTCACCCATCACCCCTTGCGCTCCTGCAGCATCTTTTTGTCCAAATATGATCACTTCTGGCACCAGAGCCAAGATGGTGAAGGACAAAACATAAACTTCTGCCTTCAAAATGGAGTCTGTGTTGTGCTGGGACCTGGTTGTTTGTTGACATCAGCTACCTGTCATTTCTCAATGACATCTACATCCATGATGACAGACTGTACACTGATTTATATGCAGAAGACTCATGTCTGTTTTTCCATGAAAATCCTTAAAGTGAAACTATCAGGTTAACAACCACAGAGCATTAATGAGTAGGAAAATGGTCTAGGAACTGGATTTTAAAACATATAAAGTGGAAAATGCTTACAGTAATTATGGTTATAGTAATCAACCGCTTTGGTATTTAAATAATTCACTTATCAAGTAGTCTGCTTATAGTGTTCACTTTGGGTCTTTTCATACGTGAAGTCCGTGCTGCCTGGGCTTAAAAATAATTTTGATGTGCATCTGTAATTGAAGCTGTGCTTGTGGCTCATTAAGTGGATCAATAATGCATGGTCACGTGAAACCCCTGTGATGTGGGTAAAGGAGTCATCCTTGAGTCTAACAGAGGACAGAGTTTTAGAGTTTCCACATGCTTTTAATGTTTCAGATACAGCACTGGGGAGCTGGTGGAGGAAACAATCTAAGCTTATGCTGCTTTCATGTCATATAAATTGAACCATAACTACGAGCTGCTACGAAGGAAAACCCCTGTGACACCTGTTATTCAGAATCAGAGATAAGGTATTTCACACAGTTACAACATACATGTGTAATCTATCCATCTATGTGTATCTATCTATCCACATCTGTATTTACCAGCTAAAGGTGCATAAACCCTATTATCACGATAAAACTGAGTGTTAGACCTACAGGCAGCTGAAAAATTAACAGTCCGGTTATAATGATCAACCTTTTATAGTGATCAATTTGTCCTGAACAGACATGGCGTAAGTAAGTAAGTGGTTTCCACTGTGTGTAATGTACAAAAAGACTTTAGTGACATTTGGAGGCATTTTTGTCGAAGTTTTCAGTTCGCAACAAAAAAAGGGAAGAGGGAAAAAAAGGGAGTCACTAAGTTAGCGCACATTAGAAGTATATGTATAACATGCTAATACTGACGACAGTAGGATTGAAATGATATAATCATAGAGTTATGACAGATCACAGCCTATTTATTTTGAGCTTGATGCATCGAAGGGACCTGGAGCAAACAAGGATAAGGAGAAATAACTGCAACTAAGGAGAAAAATGAGTTGATGTGAGAAGATGTGAGAGAACAGGTGAGCAGCTTCAGCTAACACTGTTTACACTGTGTTAACACGTTTCTATCACATATTACACAGAACCAAAACCAGGAGTGATTGTTACTGATAAAACTATTTGTACTCACCAAAAGAAAGTAATGTGTTACTCCTGTATGAATTCCACAATGTGTTACAACACTGCAGGAGGTTTAGACGGAGAGGGAGGAGGGAAAGGGGCCGTGATCCACTAATGATCCCCAGAGGTCCGAAATGGACCGAACCCCGAACTAGAATAAAACCAGAATAAAACCACTGAAGCTGCTGTTATTCAGCAGTCTCCAAAATTCACTTAGTGGTAGCTGGTACAACTTAATCTGCAACTGACTCCTGTCTGTTACTGCATCCTCTACACAGATACTTTGTGTTATATTATTACAACACTATGACATGAGTTTTTTTAGAGCAGAGCTGAAAACTGAGACTTTTTACCCTGAATATTTGTACTTATGCTTTGTAACTTAAGAAAATACTATATAGTATGTGCCCGTGTAACATCATGCTTAAATCCAGGAAAAAAAATGACCTGGAAGTTGCACTTTGAGCTCTCTTCCGAGTTTTTCAGTGTCTGCTGAGATGTATGCCTCCTTGGTGTTAGCATAGAATAAGTTGAGTATTTTATTGTCTCTGGTGTAGCAGGTGACATACTGGGTGAAAGTCGGCCAAGTAGAGGACAGAGAGGCATGATTAAAGCCACCAGAGTTAGGAAGGAGGGCATGAGGGTGTTGTGTCTGCAGCCTGCTTACAGCTGAGTGCAGGCGGCTTCAGCATTAGAAGAGCAGGGGATATACACCATTATCGCGATAACTTCCCTCGGCACGGTCTCGAGCTAGTGGCCAGCTCAATGTCCTTACAGCAGATTTGCTCCTTAATAGTGATGTGCCCAGAGTTGCACCATCTATCACTACCTGTCATTCACAATACTGCCAGTCCTCCTCCTTCCTCTTACCACTTTCCACTGTCCTGTCCACTTGCATCAGGTGGAAACAGGCAGCGGTCGTACTGCAAGCAACAATGGCGGAGGACTAAATTCACAACTGTAAGTTATAATTTTTTTTTAAAAACTGCCGTTGTTGGATCACAAAAGGTCATTTTACATTTTTTTCAGATGAGAATATAGTTGTTTAGACTTCATATCTGTGACTGTCTTGAACATTTAGTCCAACATTTCAGATATCTCCCACTAGCGGCTACCAGGAGAAGCAGTAAACCTCTCCCACCCATGAACACACAGCACCGGGCAGTCAGCGCTCAGGACACTGCGGCCTAATCTCAGCAAATCTTTAGAAACACGTTGCTGTTTTCTGACTTATCTGTAGTGGTTAAACATGACATATATCTTGTTTCGGTTATATATCTAAAGGCCATTCTTTGGCCTCAGTCTAAATTCTGATTTATTCTCTATAATTTCTTTGTGGGCAGATCAGTTCGGCTGACGGCAAAGTTGAGGTTTGTAAGTTAAATAACTTTGAATTGTACTCGAGTGTTGTCTTTGCAATTTCTACTGACCCAACAGCAGTATTATGAAAATTATAGTGTATAGTGGTAAGTTTTCTTTCTCTGAGTGAGAACAGACTAAATAAAACTGGAAACACCCCTCAGTAACCCAGTACAGTTCAAAAGCAACACAACCAGCTGACACTAAAAATATATCGACACAAACGGTAACTGACACAAAAATAAGAAAATCTACTCCTATCTAAAATGTTAAAAATTAAAATGTTAAATATCAAGGTGAACCAAGTAAACTATTAAGTCTACATGTGAGAGGGCAGATGAGTTACCAAAGCATAAGCAAATGTAAGAAGCTACAGATGTGTTAATATTACATCATATTGATCGAGAACAACAAAGTGTTGAAAACAATTGGATTATATTGTTGAATGTATTCAATTAATCTTGTAGAAGTGAACATTGTGTTTAACTGGCAGCACATGATATGACAAGCACCAAAAGTGTATCCATATTATTTTAAAATACTTTTAATTGGGTCCCGGTTTTTATTTGAGGAAATACAGTACAGTCCATCCATGTGTGCGCGCATGTGCTGTTGTGAACAATAGGACCATGGCTCCTCACAGGATCTCCAGACACAGTAAAAGGACCAGCGCAAACTCTGCGACTTTGGTGTTCATAGTGCAGTTTTAACAAAGCAACCCAAGGTCTATAGGTATTTAGTAGTAGTGCTGATTGATTCAGATATAAATCTTGACATTTTAATATTTGAATTCTACATATTGTGCTATAAATAACCATAGCAACTGTCCTCTACTGTTTGAAACCCAGAAACTGCTGCTGAATTTCTATATTGGCTGATCTGGTAGTGGGTCATGTACGCAGTGGCAGCTTTTATCACCAACTGAAAATATTGTACCTTTTACATCACTGCATTTATCTGACAACTTTAATTACTTTATAAGTCAAGATTTTGACATACAAAATAGCGAAACACAGTAAAATAGCGTGTCTCTCTGGCCAATCCATTCTAGCACCAGCTACAGATCAGATGGTCTGTCGGTGTGTGTGCATGTGTGTGTGTTGTGTTCTAGAGGCATTGAGTTTTCAGGGTCAAGGTAGTTCAGCCAAAACTCTAGGGTTTAGTTACTCTTTAACAGAGGCCTCTGTGCAGGTCTTCATTGCACTTAACAGTGTGTTGATGACCTCACTTTAATTTTTATTATGACTTTTATTTCTGCTTCTACTACAGAAACGTGTGTGCAAACAGTACCTCCTTCGTTGTGGTGTGTGAGGTGATGGGAGCACCTGTGTATGTGAGTCACTGCAGCGACAGTGTGTGCCAGCCCCAAACAGAGCTGCTGTTTCAGAGCTCTGTGAGAGAGGTGAGCAGGCACTGTGCAACATGACGAGATGATGAAGTTAATTTGATTACATCAGACAAATGCTCAAAACCTGTTAGCATGCAGCAGAGATTAGATTGTGGCACTCGTCCAACATCACTGACCCAGGCTGTGGATAGCTGAGCGGGAGACGGAGGCACTGCAGGAGAGGACAACTCTGGGAGGATAATCAGTACAGAATACAGAGACATACACACAGTATTCTGATTCATCATCTGGTATACAATGCACGTAACATAAAAAAAAAAAAAATCTAAATTTCTCAATTTCCTCTGTTGCTGCTGTTCATAATTAAATTATGTCATTATGTGGCATGACTGCTAGATGTCACCAAGCATCAACCTGCAGTGCCAAAAAATGAAGCCTAAGAGGAAGTACAAAAACATGCAGTTCCTCTGTTGGCCACTTGAGGCCAGTTCCAAAAGTGAGTCAATCCTATCCATTGTATAAAAGTAGATGTAATTGCAGATCCCCAAAAGTGAAGCTAAACCATATCGATCCCCTACATAGTCACAGTAAAGTTTGTAGAAGTTTATATAGATTAATATTTCAAAAGGTGAAATTGTCCCAATTTCTAATAGGATTTGTATTTAGTCTGTATGTATGTTTTCACTTCATATGTGCAGTATATTTCATATATGGAAATTCAGTGTATGAGCCATTTGCATATTATTATCTGGGTTTTTATTGTGACCCATAGTCACATCATGTTATATAAATGCATCATCATATATGCATTTAAGTTATGGCAATGACACAAAATACTACAAATGATTTTTATGTGTGTGCATTAATATTCCTTTGGCAGACTTATGGTCCTGTTTTAGGAGATCATTAAATAATCAGTCACAGTAATGGACACCCATTACTGGGATGAGTGATCAAGGTGCATGTACAGGGACTTGTTGTGTTCTGGCAACATACAGTAGTAAACCAAGGGACCCATTTACTGGACTAAAAATGTCAAAAACATGTTCCAAGATCAGATCCTTTTGGACCATTACTTTTGTTCAGAAGCAGGATGGCTGCCACGAGCTAATGAGCTAGCTAGCTAGCTAGCTGTTTAGTACAGATCAGGTGCTGGCTGCAGTTGACAGTTGTGACAGAGCAGGGAAGAGAAATTAATAATTTTCCTCATGGTGAGCTTGAGGAGTTTAAATAGAAGTTGACATGAATAATATGCCAATTTGCTACAGTCTGTTTTCCCTAAGTAAATGTTTTCCAAAAGCACGTATTCACTGCATGACTGAACTTTGTCACTGAGGAGTAGATAACGCAAAGGTTTACAAAAGAGTTTACAGTTTGATTGACATCACAAGTGAAATAGCTGCAAGTAATATTAATGTTAGCTTAACAAAGGGAATATGACACTTCCAACAGGTGACCAAATGATGAGTGTTGGAAACATACAGCCACCCACTGTAAAACAGAAAAAAGAAGTCTGTTCTGAATGACTGTAAAAACATTGTGGTGCAACATAGCGGATTCTTTGGAGGTGACCTGCTCCCTCTGTAGACTCATGATAAGGTCATGACACAACATTTCTTATTTTCAGATGATCTTACACTTAGTAAAACAGATTTATGATTTATTATATTCCATTTTTGCAATTGAACCACTGTGCTTTTTTGTCTGAGCAACAAATACAAAAGTGCATTCATCATTTCTTGAGGATGAATGTTGACATTCCAACAGCTTCCTTCAGCACCAGCTTCATGAGACAAGTTCTCTAACCTTTTTAATCACAAGTTGTTTGTCGCTATTTAAATACTGAAATATAACGTGGTTTTCTGGTGATTCGTTTGTAAATTGGGTGCTTTAACATTCTGTCTCCGACAAGTATTTTTGTTTGTTTGTATCTTGAGGCTCCCAGCAGGGCTTCAGAGTTTGATTCTTATTTCTGATATAAAATGGTATATTGATTATCAGCCCAAAATAATCACATTTCTAATACAATGTATCAGTGGTGGCCTTGACACCCAATACCTGATCTCAATCTTCCTGTGAATACACAGAGTTCCTTTTTTTTCTTTGCTTTGCTCTTCTCTCCACTTTAATCCTCATCTCATTCCACCACTCCTCAGCACATGGAGGCCACACTCATTATTACTTAATGTGACATTGACTTTACAGGAACAACTAATCACCTCAAAGTGTCCCCAGAAATGTTTTTTCATGGCACAACTGTGCAAAGAATGACAAACATTTGGGGCTACATGTAAGTCTCCTTTCAGAATTTAATAAACACTTCATGAGATTCCCATTGATTCATAAAGTTGGGTCCAAAACATAATCAGCATGCACAGAATATTGGCATGCAGTACGATCAATCCTACTTAAAAGAGAATTTATAAAATGACATGGCACACAAATTGGAATTTATGTAAGATTTCAATACATCAGCTTCAGGAAATCCCACAAAGCAGTTCTTTAAGTGGACTGAGGGAGATTTCATGGCAGCTTTTACAGTCCGTTACTCCAGAAAGTCTTCCTCCCACACCGCGGCAGACTGATTCCTCTGGCTGTTGGAAGACCTTAAGGTTGAATCTCTGTCCCTTTTCCAAGGTAGTGACTGACCAATATCTGATTTTTGATAGAATCCAATGCAGGCCTGTATCAGCAAACTTATGTACCAGGCTGAGTGTAAGTGCTGAATCACTGCTGCTGAGGTGAGCTCAGTGGAGTCCTTTTTCCCTCTCAGGGGCTGCTTTACACTGCCCTGTCTCCTTAATCCCTGTCGACGGAGGTCATTGCCATAACACTTCCCCACCCAGCCACCCCCGAAAAGCCCTGTCTCCAAGCCTAATGGGGTGCAGATGGGCCTCCACCGCCCGCATGACAACAGGCCGATAGCAGTGTTAAGCCGATGACAGAGAGAATGAAAGAAAATGAGGGAGAAAATTGGGAGGAGATGGGGAGGGAGAT
>JAPQRN010021916.1:12857-29790 GCA_037367275.1 Coranthus polyacanthus | reverse complement strand
TCTAAGGACAGAGGGTGTTGTACCTTGTACGGACTGTAAAGACCTTTGAGGTGAATCTTGATTTGTGATATTGGGCTGTATAAATAAAACTGAATTGAATTGAATTAAGTTAAAGTGTAATCCCGCTGACGGCCACTAGGTGCTTCTCTAAAACGCCCTGCTCTCATAGCCTTACATTGAACGTCTCTATATACAAATGAAGTACATTTTTTCCAGGACTCATTCTGGTCTCATTCCTTTTTTTGGACCCTGTTCTGATCCTTTTGTCAAACTATTCCCCATTTAATGAGTTTCTATTCATTGAATAAGACATTTCTTCATTTCTACAGTTTGACTGTAGTTGTGATTGAGAAGTTATTACTAACAAGGCCGTCAAATGACTGTGTTACACAAATGTTTCATGAAGTTTACTGTTAAAGTTTCAGTCAGTTAGTGCTTAGCATTAGCTAATTCTACAGAGACCCCCAATTGTTGACTCAATGAAAACAAATGTAAATTATAGACAATAAATAGTTTACATTTATCTGTTAAGTGTGTGTATAAATCCATTCTCAGTTGATAATATTTTATTTTTAAAACATATTTAGATATATTTCCCTATATTTTTTGTTCAATACAACTCAGTATTTTACTTGAAAGTATAATAAAAATGTTCCTACACATTAAATATCTGTGGTTGTTAAACTGATAGTTGCACTTTAAAGGTTCAGTTTGTAATATTTAGTGACATTGAATGGCAACAATCTGTACAATATACAACACCCTCTGTCCTTTGACCCTCGGTTCAAGTGAGAAAAAGCACACAAAAAACAAAAACTGGTAGAAACCAGACGAAGAGCCACAGAGGAGGGATCGCTCCTCCAGGACAATATTCAATTCAGTTTTATTTACAGTATATAGCCCAATTCGCAATCAAGGATTCGCCCCAAAGTTCTTTACAATCGTACAACAATATGAACAATATGATGAATATATTATTCCATTTCTGAAATTAGATCCCCTAAATATCTGTAAGTCTTACACACTGGATCTGTATATCTTTTATGATGATATTTGTTGGCAAAGTGAATCTATCAGGTCAAAGTTCAAACCTGAGGGAAGGTCATAAAAATCAAACCATTCACTGTGAACATAATCAACCGTCGTCATGAACGCTATAGTGTTCACATGATGAACCGAGTGGAGCAGCAGAGCTTCTACATGTGCATAAAGTGGAGTCACTGAAGATAAGGAGCTACACCTCTATTTAATACTTCAGGTGTCTCAGGACTTCTGGAAAGATGGAGGATTTAATGTGTCAGATTGGCACTAGACTTCAGCCAGGATTAGAAAAGAGTTTTAAGCTCACATGGCTTTAATTAAGGAGAAGAAAAATTCCAGTATGTTCAATATTTTAACATAATTCTACAAAGAGTGAAGAAAAGAGCCTGGCACAAAGATGGTGGTAAATCATCAGGTGTGAATCCACTGCATTCGGCAAAAAGATGCCTGATTACATCTGATAAAATATGAATCAGAGGTGGTTCATTAAAGTTCAGATAAGAGCTAAGTGGAAAACTAGATGCATATTGACACATAAAGGGCTTTATGCTGCAGGTTCGCTTATTCTGGAAGGACTTCTTAAAGATCTCAAATCAAAACAAACAGCTGTTTAATATGGAAATGAGACACTGAGGTTGACACTGATGCTCAGGTTGAGTCTGTGTGAAAGAAATACTTGTATTATGACTCTTGTTGTCTGTTTGATTTGTCTTTTGTCTGAAATGAAGCTTGGGAAAAGAAGAAGTTGCTGTTATCCTGTATTTATAATTCAGTATTTATCATGAACAGGTGTGTTGCATGTTGTCACATATAGAACAGTTTATATTGAAATGTTTAATCATTTTCATTAGGACTAATATGTTAGTCTTTCTATTAAAAACAAATACAAGTTCCAATCTGTCCTTCAGAAATACTGCTCCTTTGTATCCAGTTAACACGTCATCTACAAACCTGCCTAATGTGACCAACAGCAGCATTGTCTGGTCAACAGGGGGCACTGCATCACTACCAAGCATCTATTTAAACATGATGTTCACTGGTCCTGCTGCAGCCTGTGTTTGTGTCAACATGTATTTAAATAGTTTTTAAGCTGTATTTACCTTATTTCTGGTGAATTCAGAGTCTGTTTTCTCTCCCAAGTCGTCACATTCTGCTTCTGGGTCATGAGCCATGATCATTTGTTTTCAACACCGGGTTTGTCCATAGAGTCATGCTTCAACCTGCAAGTAATCAGACAGAAGTCAACGTAAATCTTTAGACAACATGGACCAGGTGACATTGTTCAGTGTTATAAACCTTAGTAGGAGGTGGTTCTGGTGCAACACCACAGAGACAGGAAACCAGGGTTCAGGTTCTTCTCATGGTGTTTATTTGTGTGTTTTCTCTCTTTGTCTTTCTAATTTATCCTTTTTCTAACCCTAACCAAGTTGTTCTTATGCCTAAACCAAACTGTTACTGTGTCTATAGATAATGAGACCACTTTGGTTTATAGCAGCACTACCGGGTCATGGATTAGTCTTAGTGGTTTTCATCTACTGCCAGCAAGGGTAGATGAGAGACACAGGTAAACATATCGACCAGGTTTAAGGACAAGGAGGAGGATGAAGATCCACATCTGTGACTGATGCCGAGGGTCGTCATGATGGAGTCCACTGACTGGTTTTAATCTTAATCCACATAGTCATGTTTCTATGTTGTTTCCACTGTGACCTGACTTGTTTCTCTGTTCATGTTGTTAAACTGACATCCAGTAGGTTGTTGAAATGTTCAGCTTTCAGATGCTTTTTTCCATCTACTCTGCCAAGTATATGTATTTTTTTCATTATCAAAAGACAAAACTCTGTTTCTTCATCACTCCAGAAATGAGATGCTTTTGTTGCCATGTTTGTATTTCTGTTTTGTCATTTAGCATCTGCGCAGCAATCCACAACTGTCACAAACCGCAATAAGATGTATACATGTAACAGTAATTTGGATACTTTCAGAGTACTCCAGATAGAATACCTGGGTTTCTCAAAACCAGGATCAAGTCTTATCTGGGTTTCTGAAATCAGGATATGATGTTTACATGTCCCAAAACACGACAAGATACTTCAAAAACCACACAATAACCTGTAGACTGATGTACATTTAAACACAGTCAACGACTCACTTGGAATCAGCCCCAAGTGGCCTTTCAAGGAACTGCAGGATTTGTCGCTGCTGTTTCGCCTTCTTTTTTCAGCTCCCGTTTCCCACTTGGTTCTGATGATTTTTTTTGGGGGGGGTTAGTCATATTAAGGTCAAGACACCCTGTTCTATGTGTAAATTAAACATGTTTAAGATGTTTCTCCTTGACTGAATGACAACAGCCTCTTGTACCTGTGAAATTTAACATGAAAACATGTTAAAATCAATGAGGAGCAGCTGCTGAACAGACTGAGAGGAGCACGAGGAGACAAAGGTTAAATCACAAGAAAGGACTTGAGGTGGAGTTGTTCAGCACTGCTCAAGAAAAACAGGATCTTTTTAAAGAAATACAAAGTAAGCAAGCAAGCCAGTACTAAAAGTCTTTAGACTTTAACCTGCAGACGTTTGTGTCATGAAGAACTTTAAGGAACTAGTTTAGATGGTGTTAAGATGCAGTTAATCCTGGTTTTATACAGATACATTGGCGAAGCAACACCACAATGTTAGAGACGTTAAATGTGAAACTATTTTCGGTTAGATTATAAATCTGTTTTGGGATGAATGAGGTGCCACTGTCCAGGTCGTGAATAGGAAACTCTGCATTACACTGATTAAAACACTGGAGCTGTGTTGCTCTTTGGTTGAGCCATTTAAATGTATCCAAAGAAAATAGCGAGGAAACAGAAGAAACAGCTTCCTCTTTATTCAGAGGACATTACACCTGGCTTTGTGGAGGGATTTTAAGGCTCTGCATCACTTCTGTATCATCTCCATGGAGAACGCTGTAACCACTCACAGGCTCATATGAGCAACAGCTTGATGTGGAAACACTGATGGCCAGCTCTGTCAACACATTCATAATCATTTAATTTCCTCCACAGAAACACAGACACGGGGGCCCCTTTGGAGAATCCCTAATCTGGACTAACATTATGTCTTTTTAATTAATTTAAGCAGCTTTGAAAGAAGATGGGGGACGTGGGATTTAGCTGATTCCCTCTTTCTTTTACAACTTTTCAAAAACAGCTCTCATTTAGGAAACAAAGAGCTTTTAGTAACATTTGAAACTCATGTAGACATTTGATATTTGCATCACATTATAATCAAATAATCCTATGTCACATTTATTAACAACATAAAGAAACTGATTGTTTCCCAGTAGGTTATGGCTGAAATGTGGGTTGTAATATATTGAAGGTAACTGATGAAAAGAGCATAAACCACTTGGCTTCTGCTAGATACACGACACTGAAAGACGACTGTGGAATCACCACAAGTTTCACATCTTGGAACAAAACGATTAAGAAAGATTCACAATTATCTACTGGAAACAACCTGGACAAGTGTGTTAATTGCACTTTTGGACCAGACGACATTTAATTTCTTCTCTCTCCAACACCACTTCATTCTAACTCACAGCAGAAAATATTGAAATGCTAATTATTTGAAGGGAATCTGTCTCTGCTGGGTCTTGACTTGTCATTTCTGTTACAGCTCAGGAACAACGCTGGATAGATTTCCTACGCAGTCTCTTTCACATTTGTCCAATAGAGCTGAGCCAACAATAGGATCCCACCGTGGCCCCATGTGACACACAGCGCCTACACAGTGAATCCATCTGAACAGCTCAGGTTTCTATATGACTTCAACAGAGTCTGGTTCACTGGTTTCAGGACATGAACTGAAGTTCTGCTGAGTGAATGTATCCTCACAAGTTTAAACATGAAACAAATGCTTTACGTTATGTGTTGGGACATAAGGACATATAGGGAGTCAGATCCCAGGGTCTGGGAGAGCTCACTTCAGTCCTTGATGCATTTTGTCGTTTAATTCTAAGAGCAAATGGAGTTCAGAGCAGAGACAAGACAAAGACCTATGAATCACAAGCTTTTATTTGCCCTTAATTTGAAAAAAGAAATGCATTAAAACCCAGGATAAAAACAGAAACATCTCTAAAGACACTTACGATGTTTCAGGTTTTATATTCTCTATATTACTGCTCTGTTGAACTGAATCCTACAGAGAAACAGTTTGTCTCCACACAGGTCTGGCTTAAACCTCTGGGTTGTTTGGGCAGTTCTGTTTCTTCAAACCAGTGATTCACAAACTTTTTCAGCTTGAGAACAAAAAGATAAATGTAGAGACTCATCTGGACCCAAATTTACAAAATGACATTATGAATGAACACGTTGACATTTGAACAATGTTGAATAAATGCACTTTGTGGGAACGTCAGCCACAGATGGAAAGAAAACATTCACAACAATCGATTCTAACAAGTGATGTTAGTAACGCACCATCACCAATACACACACATATCAACTCAAACACATACATCACTTTTCTGCATCAAAACAATGTCTCTTTTTGTATATTGTTTTCATCTTGTTATGTCTTGAATCACTAAAGCGTCTCTGCTGCATTTCTGTCATCATCTACAAAATAAATTCCCATATCATATTACTGTTGTGTATTTTAATCTGCCAGTTGGGGACCTAATAAAAACAGTTCTGTAACCTCTTTTGGATTGCGACCCTGAGTTTGGGAAAGGCAGCGTTATCCTGGTGGTGAGACATGGAATTAAAATGAATAAATCCCCTCAAAAAAAACACCAGATAAAAAGATATATGAAAGTCCATCATTTTGGTTTGAATTTGTCCTTTTTCACTGATTGTTGTTGTGTTGTTGACAAGTGATATTTAACTCCTTTGTCCAAAAGGAGACCAGACCTGAAGACGTGGACATGATGCATTCAACCCACTCCATTTACAGACAAACTGTGTTTAGTTTCATACGTACTGTGGTTTTTCCACTCGACATCTGGATGAAAATTGTTACAGGAACAAAGACTAAAAGCCACGTTTAGTTGTAAAAGCTGATATGTTTCACTGTCCAGAAACAGAAACATAAGTGGATTTGATTGAATACTTCAGATCAGTTGTGTTTAATTTCTTTAGTGGTTGTAGTTAATAAACATGTTAAATAAATGTCCTGTACTCTCACTGAACATGTTGGTGATCACTGTGACTCTTTCAGAACAAATGTCCCCAGAGCAGGACGGGGTAAACACCGCCTCCAATCAACACAGAGAGCTGATGGCTACGACAACACAACATCTGAGGCTGAGTTAGTCTTCAAAGGAATAAACCAATGTGACTTCAGACAAACCAAACACGAGGGAATCGTCGAGGCTCAACGGCCTCAGACAATAATATACATCTGCTTTCACTGGTTCTCATCCTGCACCTCATACCGGCAACAATTATTTATATTTAGGCTTTCTGTTATATTTAAAACCTTTATTACAAGCATATTGAACTCCTCCTGATCTGGCTTTTTGCTCTCCTCCAGAAATTTTACACAGAGATTAATTCTGTCATTTCAAATCCTTTTGTCACTTGAACCTAAACTTTAATCCCTTACATCATAAACACACACACAATAAATGAACTGTAATGGGACCTGCCAGAGTCTGATCATAAACTAAATGTGTTCACAGCTGTAGTTTATTAGTTTATTCTATTCACACGTCATGTGTTTGACTCTCATCTTCAGTCCAGACTCGTTCTCTCTCAGTGTCACAGCTTCAGTAATACAACATAAAGGTAAATAACACATAGTCTAACATGATAAACTAACAGTAAGGATGAGGGCTGCTCCCACTTATGTACATTCATATTGTATTTTTTGTCTTTTTCTTTTCTCATGCGTTACAATACATTCTTCTTCATCCTCTGTTTTCTGCAGCTACATTATCCTGGCCTTCAGTGAACACACTCTCTTTGTGTGACTTTCAGAGAAAACCTAATTTAACTTGTCAAAAGATTTGTCCATGTAAGTATGTTAAACATATGACGTCTCAGGAAAGTTTTGACAGAAAGTCTTAAAATTTGGCTCAAACATTTACTTGGACTGAAAAGAGGTTTCTGTGACCTCACAAAGCAGATTTTGGTCATAACTGCTGATAATTAAGAGCATGAACACATTATGATGCACTATGATTCATCTGATTGAACTCATCATTCTTGTTGTTTCATCACTAAACTTATTTAAGTCTGTGAGATGTGACAGATGCATTTTCTTTTTACTGGGTTAAGTTATCCTTGTTAAAAGTCTTGTTTTTCAATAGATTCTAAACTGTATTTCTTTGTTATTGAGGCTGCAGGATTTTGGCCTCTGGGGGGTCATTGCATCAGGACATTAAATCCTTTCTGCTCTTCACTCAGAGCACATGTAGAAAACCAGTCAGCTGTAAAGTCAAACCCACATCCTCTGTGAGGATGCTGGACCCTGACCTCCATCCTTACGGTCAGTTTTTATTGTCCACATGGTAGGGAACAATATTTTCATAAAAATGTAACAAATATTGATGTATTTGCTGGTCCAGACATTGCTTTGGTAGAACAGGTCTAGTTTGGTCTTGTTAACCCTCAGGACACCCTATAAAAAAATCGCACTTTTCCTGTTAAGGCCCTTTTAGGTCACTGATCATATTAAACATGAAGAAAAATCCAGTCTTCGTTGTGTATAGCAAATGTGAAGTAATTTTCATTTTAATTCAATTCAATTCAATTTTATTTATATAGCCCAATATCACAAATCAAGATTTGCCTCAAAGGGCTTTACAGTCCGTACAAGGTACAACACCCTCTGTCCTTAGACCCTTGGTTCGAGTTTAACTCTTTAAATGCCAGTTTATTTACATAATGGCACTTTTTTTTTACACAATAAAAAGAATTCTTTTCTATTTGCAAAGTGTTTGCAAAGTGTGAGATTATCAGTCTAGGATATGTCAATAATTAGCAACAATGCTGATTTGTCAATGGGTCCAAAAGGGCTCCAGGAGGACGAATGTGAGGCTTTGGTCAAGACAGTGGAAATGTTTTTTTTTTCCAGTGTTGATGCTGAAATTCCAAAATTCCTTAAAAAAATGAACATCTTTGCCAGATATCACCATCTCAGCATAAAAACTGCCAAAATGAGAGCAAAAATCATACTTCAACATCAGAGGCAAATTTGAATCAGTACAACTCAGTCTGAAAACAAAGCACTGCACGAAACAACATGGTTCAACTAAACAAATGTGAGTACCATCAGAAAAAATGGCCCACACACAACACAGCACATTGAACATGCTAATGTTGAGTCATGTGATGACATATCTAAACCTGGTATTTCTGCAACATGTCGTCGTCGTCTTCTCAGTCGTGTTTTCAGATTTGGACACAGAATGTTGTTCAGCTGTGGAATTATTATATATATTATACACCGTTCCAACTGTAGAATCTCTTTTACCATTTTTAAAATAGTTTTTCCAAACATTGGTTTCTTTAGTAACGCTGGGCTCACACTACATCCTCAGATTCAACCCTCGAAAAGCTGCTGCACAAATACAGTTTAAAACGTAGATCTGAGTTCAGGAATACATGAAGCGTCATGTGTGTGTGTTGGTAAATGTGTGTGCATTAGTACATGTGTGTGTGAGTTAGTATGTGTGTGTGTTAGCATGTGTTGGTTAGTATGTGTGCGACTCCCCATGGAGTCGTGTTAAACCTCTTCACACAGCTCCTCTTCAGTTCAGATGTGACGCTGTGGACACAGAAGGCCTGCGTGTTCTGACAGTGATGAACATGTCCATGAATACTAATGTCCTGACTGTGTGTTCATGTCCTGCTGCTAAAACCAACACCGGGATCGACTGGGATCACATTGCTGTCACTCGCTGCTCTCAAGCCCACTTAGCTTTTATTAGTTTCACCTACATTTCATTGTATTTCACTCATCAGTCATTTGTTATTTATCATTTGCATTATTGAAAACTCACAGCTTTGTGTTTTAAAAGCAGCCTGATTCACTCAGTGGGTAAAGACTCTTAATCTCAGAGTCGTGGGTTCGAGCCTCACATCGGGCACAAGTAGAACCTTGTGCCCGATGTGTTCCTGAGCTGTAACACTTAGAAATGTCTCTAAAAAAGAAGAATGATTAGTCGTGAAGTCCTCACTGTGTTCCTACATTCATGTTACACATGTATCCATAAATGTGTGGCAGTAGTTTAACATGAAGTAGATCTTCACTTGGATCACACTGCTAGTAAAAGAACATTGAAAGAAGGAAACTGTGCTCAGTTTGCCTTCATTGGGCTGTTGAGCAGAAACTTAAATGTCTTTGTGTTAATGATAATATTGATAATAAGTTGTTTACAGGTGACATCACATCACTGTGTTTTTATGGCATGAACTGCATAGAAATCACTGTGACAAATTGTCAAAATGCCTCTCGTTGGAGTCGTTTGGAGTTTGGAGTCAGAGCTAAACCACGATGGAGCTAAAACATGTCAGAGTTGAACCATGGCGGTGGAAAGCAGGGGTTGATCTTTGAGTGTTTCTGAAAAAGAGACTGGAGTCCTACACCAATTAGTCAACCACTGTAGAGTGTGGTCAGGACTAAAAACATCTTCTGCTGTAATGTGACTGCATGTGTAACTTAGTTAGTGTTCACTGTTGCAGTTGTAGAATAGAAGAAGAAACACTGAAGATCTCAGGAGTGAGTAGAAGGACTTTCACTGAAAAATCAAGCCAAGTCATCTACATAGAAATCAGTCAACAGATTGTAACATCAGAAAACAACCAGTTCCAAAACAAACTTCACATAAACACATGAAAATCTTTTATACTGATCATTTAAAACTGGCTGGTGAAAAACTGCTGACAGTAGATGTGTTTCCATAAAATGTGAATTTTGTCAAAAACAAGATGGGTCTCAGTCAAGCTGATCAGTCTCATGACTTAAATGTTCACTATGTCAGAACTTAAAAAAGTGTTTCAGTATCCCACTATGTGCATTAAACTATTTTTTTTTTCAAATGGGCATAGATTTTTTCATGAAATTGATTAAGTTTTTATCTCTAAATGTGTGTCTTAAAATGCTTCCGCTTGTTGTTACGTTTGTGCCCAGCTTTAGAAAAGATCATAGATTCGTGAGGACCTTCTAGTCACTGATAGGAGGCAGAGATCATCTTAAGAAACAGTGGAACCTGTAGGACAGACCTGGGCATTGTACGGCCCCCGGGCCACATCCGGCCCGTGGGCTGTCCCTGTCCGGCCCGCATGAGGTCAATGGGGAATCAGGAATCAAACGTAAATAAGTGTATATTATGCATGCAATACATCTGTGATGCTTTTATTTTGAAGGCGACTGCTATAGTTTTCATCTGACGTTCAGATCAGCTTCTGTTAAAAAGACTGATACAGAATGTCGAGTTTTCAACAAGACATGGACTTGTAAGTATTTATTTACTAAAGTCAAAGGTAAAGACTGATGCAGAGTTAATGGAGAACAGATCTCTGTGTTTAAGGATTACAATTTGAATCACTATAAACAGACTAAACATGGATAGATCTTCATTCATTGTCCATCACCTGTCAGCTGTCCTTCACATGTTCACATCACACGTTTAAATGAAGTCAATGAACTTGTTCAAACCCAACAAATACTAGATTTCTCTGACTGAACAAGAAAAACAAATGTGGTAATTAGACAAAAACAGAGCAATATATGATCTGTTTTCAAAGTTCATTTAATGCTGGTTTCAAGTCCTGCAAAAACATTTTCAGAATCGTTTTAGTGAATGATTGAATAGTGATATAATGTTGACATGTTTACTCTGCCTACTCCAGATGTTCAGAAAAAATAAAATTCAGTACAACATTGGTTGTGATTGGGGAAAAAAACAACGAAAAAACAGTTATATCAATATATAATAATGTCTTCATTTGTAAATCATTGCCTAATTGTAACACCTACTGTTACCACAATTAATCAAATCATTACATTTACTGCTTTTTTATAAAGATACTGCATATAATTCATATTGAGCAGGATTGAGTTCAGCCTATTGGTCCAGACCTCCAAAACAGTCCCAACTTCTTATGTGGCCCCTTCAGAAAATTAATTGCCCACCCCTGCTGTAGGAGGAACCGTAAACCATGTTCCAGCCAGGCTTTCATTGTCCCGCTCTACTTCCTCATCAGTGGTATTTATAGTGATTTGAACTGAGTGGAGAAGCTACAGGAGAAAGGTGCGGATTTTCAGATTTTTAAGTTTTTTTCCTGATTTCGGTTCCTGCGCCTTTAAGCTAGAAATGGACTCTATAAAACACTGTCCATTTAACATTGTTTTTGGACCAATTGAGGATTAAAATTTGATCATAAAGACTGAAGCAGTTTGTTTTTCTCATCTACATATAAAATCAAACCATTCCAAAATAAACTCATCAGTTGTTTAGTGACATCTACCACATAAGGATCAGCAAAAACATATAAAACATTGCTAAATGTCCGAGTAAAACAAACCTTTTCAGCTTCACACAGTAAAGCTAAAGATGTCATTTTTTAAAACTAGTGGAGACGTCAGAGATACACAACGGTAACGTATATAGAAAACCACAAGACTGATTCTGAAGAACATTCACTTGTTCGTTACATGTCCGTGTTGTGGTTTGTATTGTATTGTTGTCATGTGTGCCAGAGTCAGCGTATGTGTCCTTGTATTCCCATTGTCATCATAGCATGGGTTTGTCATTCTCAAGGCGGTCTCTGGGACGTCATGCTTCAGTGAGCAGCTCTAGCATCTTTACGGGGCAAGTGTTTTTGTGGGTGCTGCTTTTACTGCTGTGGATGTTGGCAGTGGGTGAACTCCCATCTGTCAACTACACTCCACGAGTCTCTTATGCCTTGTTACTGCAGTGCCCCTCTCCAAGTTACTGTCCATTTTACAGTTTTGTCCAGCATCCATTTGTCTCCAACGTCCATCCTGCCAGGAAAGAGTCTGATGAGGCAGCTCATTTTGTGCAGCTCAGAGCCAGCAGTGGACATGACACATTTAGAAAGTCCACTTCGTATTTTCTTAGTCCACCAAACCAACTATAGTGTGTGTCTGTGTGAATCAGAAGCTTCCTGACCCCCCCACCCCCACAACATTTCTCCTGAAAATCAGACTGAGATGGCAGCTGGGATTGGAAAATCTCTTAATCTTCAGTGGTAATTACCTAACTCAGCCAGGCCTTTTCCCAGACATATTTCCATGAATCTAATTAGCAAGAAACCTGATGATGTGTCTCTCGATGTGTTTTTGAGGGGGCTTTATAATGTGATTCACTTCAGTTCAGTCTTTATTATATGCTTAACATAGATTCTCCTTTTGTTGAAAACATCTTATATATTATGTGGACTATTGCACATCTGTCCTTTTCAATATACAATATACTACAAATGACAAACTTTGCACTATTTAAGGTTTTCAATATGCTGGTGTTTTACACATAGACTGTGTGCAAAAAGTGGACGAGGCCCATTGGTTTGAAGCCTGGAGTTTGGTATTTCAGCCATCACCATCTTGATTTTTGGAAACAGGTGTGACTATATGAGAGGGCGGAAGAGTTTGAAACATAACAAGTTAATGCTAACTTACTGAGAACACAGACCACATCAACCAGCACTGTCACATTAAACCTCAAAAAGTCATTTCAGTTACTTGATAAATGTTAATACATACAGTTGTGTTTAATAGTAGTAATGTATAAAGACACTAATGAACACTAACTGGTGTCATTAGCAGGCTAGCAGACAGTGCTGAATTAATGCTAACATTAGCTAATGTAGCTAAGTTATGCTAAGAGGCTGGGTTTTGTTATTAATAACCAGTAAACCCCACGACAGAATCTTTTTAGTGTAACTTCTAAACCACAACTACAGTGGAGCTGTTTGACAAGAAAATATGTTTTATTCAATAAACAGAAGCTCCAAATGTCCGACTCAGCAGCCGAGCAGCTGTAAATCAAAGCCCAGACGATGATCTGTCAATCACAATGGCCACGCCCTAAATTATACAGAACTTTAAACCTTAATAAAATTTTAACTGTTGACCCCCATACAGTCATGAACTTTAACTGTAACACCCTACTCTATTGGGACTGACCTGCTTATGGACCCTCAAGTGGTCATTCAATGAACTGCAGGTTTTGGTATTTCTGTGTTGGCTTTTCCCTCTATCTGGACCTGGAGTGGGTCAGACTGGGGGTTTCAACTGGGCTCACACACTCCTGTTCTGGACAGGTTTTACAGATGTTTAGGAGACTCTTGAAACCACGTCCTACGCCCAAAACGAACTCCACCATTTTGGTTTGAATATGCAGTTGTTGCCCATTGTTTGCCATTTGCATGTTGTATTGATGAAACAGGAAATAATATTTAACTCCTTTGTACAAAGTTCCAAAAGAGGCCAGGTCTGAAGATGTCTACACGGCAGCAATAAACCCCCCAGCTTTAATTAAACTTAAACTCAAGAATTTTCTAAGTGCGATTCAGGAACATCATGACCCGCAGTACATGCGATGCATCTTCTCTTTGATTTTCTAAGTGCCCTTTTCTGCAAAGACTGCCTTTCTAAAGCAAACCAAACTGTACATGCACAGAACAGAAAAGTACAAATCACAGTGGAAACCTTTCGAAGCGCTGTATTATGGGCTTTTCTGGGGCAGCTGAGTGTACAGCTCTTTCAGCACACACTCCTCAAAGTGGAGGAGGAAATATCAGGCAGGGGAGAGAGAAAGAAATTGCACTTGATTAACCTCTAGCAACCCCATTTTCTCCAGTGGCGACTGGGTGTTGGACGGCAACCCTGTACGTCAGACAGGACACACTTTCATTAAACAGTGACCCCACAGGGTAACCGAGAGGTCGTCCTGACCTCGCAGCTGTCCACATCTACAGGACAGATAACAAGCCTTCTATAGGTGCTGGAGCCCAGTAACGCTCAGTATTCTCATACATACAGATACTGAGAGCCTATATGAGAAATGCCCCGTATGCAATAATCGTGAATGAAACCACGCGGGGTTAAGACCCTTAGCCTGTCCATCAAACTTCACCTGATTTGATTTTCTTGGTCTGCCATACGTTTCTGGACCAGTCATAGAAATATGAGCATGGTGGGCTCAAGTGAAAACCTTATTTACAGGTTTTGGAACTAAATAATGTCAGTACATTTTAACTTTTTCCAGAAATGACAGGACTTTATCATCAGGCTAATGGAGCATTTTTTAATGGTTCAAAACATAAACTAACAACGTTTGTTTACCAACTTAATGTTTAAGTCCTTTATGTGAAATATAACATTGAGTTATGAGATCAAATATCAGTTATTTTTTGCCTTCATACATATTTTACTTTCTCTTATTTTAGTCATTGCATCACAATCCTGATGAAAGAAAGAAAACAGAAGTTTTCAAACTCTTTTCCCGTGGCTCAATTACTTACCACCAAACAGAATCTGTAAAGCTTCGAGTGGTTTGATTAATTCATGTCCGTGTGTGAACTTAACTTTTTGATGAAGAGAACTAGAAATCACTAAATAACAAGCATCTGACTTGAGCTGAATGCAGAATTTCCTACACGACTCTTAACTATTTCCCTCCTCTGCCCTCATTCGAGGCCAAACTGTAACTGTAGCTATGGTCTAGAGCATGAAACTACTGGTCTGAACATGAGGTAAGCCATGAGGTAGCCCATGAAGTAACACATGAGGTAGCCCATGAGGTAGCCCACGCTAAAGGAGCCGTGGAAACTAATGAACATGTTGTACAAGCACTATGTGATTTCATCAGGTAAGATGAGCATCAGACCAAATGATCGTACAGAACAGCTTTGAGTTGATACGAAAAGATCTGAACAGAAGCATAAATAATAGGCTAATGTTAAAATAGATTAGATTATTACCAGATTATGTTGCTACAACATCATATTATGATTTGCCACCTACAGAGATCTGATCTCAATGAGACCACGTTAAAATACCAGGTGTAAACGCAAAGGAAAGATCACATTGTTTATTTGTGCACATGGTTCTATGTGGATGAATCCAGTCTTCATGGACCCTCATCCATTTCTGACTGATGTCTCCATGTGCTCATGTAACAGGCACATGTTCTCCTGTTATGAGTGTGTTCTGGGTTTCATGAGGTTAATCTGTTACATAGACCTAGTGATCTCCAAAACCATCATGTCACATATTAATTTAAACTTCACTCTGTTTTCTCTCACTTTAACAGCTGCTTCACTCGCTCCTTACATTTGTTGTTTGTGTCAAATTGTTTCAATACATAGGTTAAATTGTATTCTGTTAATAATGTTGAGTTATTCCAGTGACGTATCATTTAAATGAGAGAAGTTGTTCCATTTAATTTCTGTGTAAATGGTTATAAAACCCAAGTCCATGAAATTTCCAAACTAGTAAGTGAAGGTGTGAAGTTTAGTTTCTGACCCGTGTTTGTGACACTGTGATGCAGCGCCACAAATTACTTCTACAAATTAATGCTTGGTCTCCAGACTTGAGGGTTTTCTCTGCAAAACTGGCCTTTTCAAATTGCGTGACCTTAGTAAAATCAGCAGAATACAGAATCAACCTCTTCTAATATCTCCTCTTAGTGTTTTCATGATTCTCCCTTAAACACATACGAGGGGTTCATCCTGCAACTCCAGATCTGCTGCTCCACCAGTTACTCATTTTAACGCCTGTAAAGTGTCTATTTATATGCAAATAATGTAATTCTGTGGTACCTGTTAAAGCAGCTGATAAAATTCAGATGTGCTTCCATCATGTCAAAATAAAACTTTCATTTAATCTTGAATGTCCTCTGCCCAGAACATGTCTATCACACGGAGCTAAAGCTAAACATAGTCAGAGTGGCAACACGAAGCTGCTCCACCAGGGGGCAGCAGACACCACAGATGGGTTAGAATTAAACATCTGTAATTTGATTTCAAATCAATTTGTTTTGATGTGAAAGGTGACATTTCATCTGTATTGACAACATAGTTTTTTAACCGTGAGGTTAAAAGGCTTTTTTGTGATATTTGTAAGTTCAGAGGAATGTCTTATCATTAAAGATGTGACACACATTCAGTGATGAAACTTTTAATATTCTTCTACTTATTCTTCTACTTTTAAATATCACAAATTATGATTAGAGTTTTTGAATTTGACAAAGTGACAGCACTCAGTGAAACATACTACGTTTCTGTATGTTTCACAAAAAAAGCCTTTGAAACAAAGGAGTTCAATCACAGGAAACACAAGGATCTTTTATTTGAAATGGGTATTGGACATGTTTTAATTAAGAGCGTTAAGCATTTTAATTCATTCTTGAGCTAGATTCAGGTAAAACTATTGTGTTCCAGATGTTCACTCAGTGAGTATGTAGCACGTCTCATAAAGATGGATGGATCTGTTACTGAGTTATTCTTCAGACCGACATGAGTGAAAATCATCATCCTGTTCGTCTTTGATGCTCAGGAAAATCAGGACAAAGGTCTGTCCTGCAAACCATAAACCTAACACTCTCTATCCTACATCATACACAGAGAACTACAACCAACAACTGACTTCAGTGTAGACAGTGGCTATGTTTCCAACCAGATGTTTTTATCTGCAGTTTCAATTTGCATGTTAAAAAACCTGAGTGGATACACTGAAAATCTGAATAAACAAACAGAATTGAAATGACATATTACATGAAAACAGTAATGAAACACCACTATATATGAAGAGCTGCAGAAACACATTAGACAAAGACTTTGACAAACTGTGGAAGAGTTTCAGTTCAGAGACTAAAACTAAAACCAGACTAAGGTTTTTACATCGATCAGCTGCTCAATCAACTGCTCAG
>JAPQRN010021916.1:0-12757 GCA_037367275.1 Coranthus polyacanthus | reverse complement strand
TGCTGAGCTTCGGAACTTTGTAGATATGTTTTCTGAAGATGGAAAATGCTTCCAATTAAAGATGAAAAGGTTAATCTGAGAGCTCTCAGAAACACAAGGAGTTACATTTATTACATTTACCATTTGAAGAAACATGGTCAAAGTCACACTTCAACATGTCCTCCTGCCAAACGACAGAATAGATCGATGACATATGACATAAAATACAGATATCGATAGAGTTAAAAATACTACATAACTGTTGTATTTAGTGTGTGACAGTGTCATGGCTGACATTTGGTTAGGGTTAGACCATAGACTGTATATAACAATGGACGTCATGAGAACACATCAAACTTGAAGCCAAAGCATCTCCATCTCCCCCTGGTGGCTGCCTGTGGTATAGATCATAAGCTCCACCCACTACATGTTATTTAATGAACTTCAACTGAACTAAAAACTCAAAATACACAACCAATTAACTTTTCCCAAAGGTGATTTCAGACTTTTTACATAGATTTTACATTTGTGTTCAAATTGTCATTTTTCATATCAGTTTGTTTTTAATAAGTTATTTGATGTTTAAAACAAACGGTGATTGACAGCTGCCATGACCATTCGTGGTCCTGAATGAGACACTTGGCCAGGACCCAGTCAGGTCCAGTCCAGACTCAGCTGTGTTTAGTTCCTGCTGCCTCAGGGTGTAGTTCCTCTGGTGACACAGGCCACAAGGACTGGACTATGTGGTTCCAGTCACATCGAACACCATCTTCGACCCACACAAAACTAATTACTTGGCATGACAGATTTGGTCCTTTATTCTGATTATATTTCCGTCAGCCAGTGGAGGGAACAGACAAGTTCCACTGGAGCTGCTGCTGTATAATTGAGCCAGCAGCCGTCTTTGTTCCCAGATAGCGAGCTGTCAGTGTACGTGGGCTGTTTGTGACGGCTGATCTGCCCTGGTTCACCTGGTCTTTCCTCTCTTCTTAACACATCAAGACATAATTCAAAATAAAGAACCAGTTTCAAAGCAAGGCTGTGTCAACACCAACGCAGATACATTTCAAAACTAAAACTATTTTCCCTTCATTTACAGATAGTGACTCTGGTGTTCTTCTTGGTTAATCTCTGGTGTTCGTTTAACACTGACTCCTTACTTTTATCAAACTGTACCTTCCAGAGCTGAAAGATAAGCCAACATGGAGGAGTCAAAACCTACAATTCCCTGAATGTCCACTTGAGGCTTTAAAAGACAGTAAGTCAAGTTGTGACATTCTGACACTTGGTCATGAGCCCTGATCAACTGTTTTCAACACCTGCTACCACTAGAGAGTCAACAAGGAACCAGATAAAAGTCAATGTATGTCCTTAGAGAACATAAACTGAAGACATGGACCAGGTGATGTCGTTAAGGATCATATACCTCCATAGGTGGTGGTTTTGGTGGAACGCCATGGTTTGTGGACCAGGATTCAGGTCCTGTTTCACGATGTGTCTGTTTGTGTGTTTTCTCTCTTTGTCTTTCTTATTGTAGTCCTTCCCCTGACTCTTTAACCAAACTGCAACCATGGTGTTGCGTCTGTCGGACCCCTTGTGTTGAAAAATTACACTTTAGATGTACATATGATCAACATATGATCTATATATGTACAGTATGTGTTGAAATGTGATGTCAAGACCGAGTGTCAGCATGTTATGAGTTAGGAGTGAGAATGTGTTGGAATTTTTATGTAACTCACCTGTTTAAATTATATGAAGGGTTAAAGATTTCCAGCTGCTGAGTCACTTTCTCAGGGTTTCTGTTTGTTAAATAAAATATATTTTACTGTATTGTAGTTTATGAACTAACAAGACCTTCAGATGATTCTGTCATGAAGTTACTTCATTACAGTAACTCAGCCTGTTAGTGTAACTCAGCTACATTAGCTAATGTCAGCATTCATTTGTATTGAGTTATGATGTGTCAGCTAGCCTGGTCTGTTTATACATGACATGAAGTTACATTACTGTATGTGATCGCATTTAGATGAACTGACTTGTGGTGTTCGACAGTGTTTACAGTATCGTTGGTGTTTTCAGTAAGTTAGCGTTAGCTCTGTGCTAGCTCCGCCCTCTTATCCCAAAGAAACAAACAAACCACAAGACAGTGTGTTACTTTTACTGATAGTAACAGTAAAACATAACAGAATCCATAATAGTGAGTGTTCATATACGTTCCTCAGCCATAAACATGAAATAAAATAAATATGATCGATATTCTGGCCAAAAAAAGCCTAATTTAACATAAAAGTAATGAAATGCCAGTAGTAAAAAGTCCGCTGAGAGTGTGGGTCTTTGTAAATCATGTATTGTTTTATTGTTTTCTATTCAGCCTCACTGTGAGTATCTTAGGAAACATACATAACTCAATGATCATCAATGATGTTAATACTGATCTTTAGTTCTACACCATGTCCATGTGAAACCTGTCTTCACTATGTATTTACTGTAGTTTAGGTCACAGTAAAAGGTCACATGAGTCAGGTACATTTAAATGTCCAATCTTTGATACTAAAGAAAACTTTGTCACTTAGATATTTAATTTTATTTGAATTAAACCAAGTATCCACCATCATTACCTTCATATTTTTCCAGTTTTTCTTTTACTTTAACACAGTAATAATTTGATTCATTTTGTAAAAACATATTGTCACATTCATAAAGACTTTAAACACTCATTCACACATGTACATAGTGTAAGATCAGGCCTTAGCAGCAGCACACGTCACCCTCCACTGTTTTGCTGAAGAAGCTAAATATGAGGCCATGAGGGTTATGTTATTCTGAAATCTGTGTTAGCCTATTGCACTTTACATTTACATAATAATACCTAGTGTTTTAGAGACAGAGCTCATACATACTCAAGTACTGTTTAAAGGTGTGTGGGCGTGGAGGTTTGTCCTCCTTTATGATCACAACACCTCATATCATTTACAGTAGCAAGAAAAAGTATGTGAACCCTTTGAAATTTCCTAGTTTTCTGCATGAATTGGTCATAAAATGGGATCTGATCTTCATCTAAGTCACAAGTATAGACAAACACAATGTGCTTAACATAATACCTCACAACAAGCTTTTCATGTTTTTATTGAACACAGGTATTAAACATGCATAGTGCTGCTGGAAAAAGTAAGTGAACCATTGGGCTAATGACTCAAAAAAAGAGGAATTTGGAGTCAGGAGTTAGCAAACCTGAACTCCAATCAAATAAATTCAATTTCAGCTAGGTGTGCAGCTACTTTGACCTATAAAAACACTCAAACATTTTTAGTTTGCTATTCACAAGAAGAATCTGCGAATCTCCGAAGACCTTCAATCAAGAATTGTTGATTTGCATAAGACTGGAAGGGGTTACAAAGTAATCTCAAAGACTTTAAGCATTCACCAGTTCACAGTTAGACTAATTGTCCACAAATGGAGACAATTTAGGATTGTGGTAACTCTACCTAGAAGTGGAGACCCAGCAAAGTTGACTCCAAGGGAACAAGAAAAGAACCCTAGAGTAACAGCTAAAGGTTTGAAGGAATCATTGGAACAGGTTAATATCTCTGTTCATGAGTCTACCATACGTACAGGCATGGTGTGTATGGCAGGACACCACGGAGGAAGCCGCTGCTTTAAAAAAAAACCAGTTTGAATTGTTTGGGAAGAACACGCAGCACTACATATGGTGTAAAAAGGACACCGCATTCCAACATGAGAACATCATCCCCACGGTGAAGTATGGTGGTGGGAACATCATGATTTGGGGATGTTTTGCTGCCTCAGAGCCTGGACTAATTGCCATCATCGAGGAGAAAATGAATTCCTGAGTTTATCAAGATATCCTACAGGATACTGTCAGGGTGGCTGTCATCCAGCTGAAGCTCAGATGAAGATAGGTGATGCAGCAGGACAATGAACCTAAACATTGAAGTAAATCTACAACAGAATGACTTCAAAAAAAGGAAATGCACCTTTTGGAGTGGTCAGAGCCCAGACCTGAATCCAGTAGAGATGCTGTGGAATGACCTCAAGAGAGCTGTACACACCAGACATCAAGAATATGGCTTAGCTGAAGCAGTTCTGTAAAGAAGAATGGTCCAAAATTCCTCCTGAACGTTGTGCAGGTCTGATCAAAAGCTACCGGAAGCGCTCGGTTGAGGTTATTGCTGCCAAAGGAGGTTCAACTAGTTATTACATCCAAGGGTTCACTTACTTTTTCCAGCAGCATTGTGAGTGTTTAACAGCTGTGTTCAAGAAATATTCAAGTTTTTTGTTTGGTATTATGTTAAGCACATTGTGTTTGTCTATACTTGTGACTTAGATGACGATCAGATCACATTTTATGACCAATTAATGCTGAAAACTAGGAAACTTCAAAGGGTTCACATACTTTTTCTTGCCACTGTACATAAACCTCCAACTGACGACAGAACCACTGAACGGAGATAAATGTCATTTCACTTCTTCAAATCAACTACACTCTGATTCTTATTTATTTTTACCAGAGAGGAAGTCGAGCCTAGACCTGGACCTGAACCAGGACAACTTTTACATTCACAGTTTTTAGCAAAAAGTGGCATTTATATTTTTAATGGTGTTAAACTAAGATGTGTTTATTTTGCTGCAATTATTTTTGCAACTTTTATATTTTTAATGATATTACTCTTTCATTTCTATTTGATATACTTTTACTTTTTTAATCTTTCTAAGCACTTTGGTTTTATTTTCCTCTGGATGTTCTTTTTATTCATTTAAAGCACACTGAATTACTATTGTGTATGTTTTAGTGTAATAGACACAAAAAACAGATACAAAAAAAGGGAGGAAAGTTTTTACCCTAAAAGCAACCGGGCAGTCACACTTTTTCATAAGTTCAATGTTTCTTTTTTGTCACATTTCTGCTGTTCAACAAGAATATAACCATTAGATGATTTAGAACATGAATATATACATGTTTTAAGTCAGTGTCAATGTGTTACAGCAGCTTAAAAACTGGTTTATCTACATCAAAAAAGTAGTGTTTCACAAATTCAGATTTTAAAGGCAGATGGTGGGGGTGGGGTTCTGAAATACTGATCCATGTCAGTGGGATGCTTTTCAAACAAAATAAAACATTTCAGACTGCAGATATTTGGACTGGTGCACAGTTCTGATATGAACAGTACGTTGCGTAGAACATAACATGTGATGAACTGGAGGACATTTACAAGGAATATATTATGATTGTTGTAAAAAATAGACAAAATAAATTAAACAAAAGACTCTTCTCTTGAATTAATAATTCCTGTTCTCAATTTAGTATCAAATGCACTTGGTTCCCTGGAGGAGCAGATGCCTTCGTTGTGGAGTTCAGTCTGTTTGAAGCTGTGTGTAATGTAATGTTAATGCTTTTTACTAGTGAATTTATGGGGAATTTATAATAATACATCCATCTAGTCATGGTGTTACTTCCTCTGACGGCTCCTCACATTAAAACCATGTGTCATTTGATCCACGTTTGCAAGCAGTGTTAAAGGAGCGATTTGTAACTTTGAGATTCTAACATTAACTCCACCTGACAACAGCAGGGGGCAGCAGTGTACCGGGAAGAACCACCCACAGAACCAGCCCTCAGACACCGCGATGCTCAAGAAGAGGCATCGATCACTGACAGGAAGTGCCAAAGAAAAACTCAGTCAGTCAAAATAACACTGTCTTTTCTTCACTTTACATTATTATTACATTATTATCAGCCACACTAAAACCATAAATCACATCCATTTGAGTGTTTTTTTCTATATGATTTGCATTGTCAATAGTTGCACTAAAGATCTGTTTTGAACAGTCAGAACTGCCACGGTTTTGTCTTAGACTTGAAATGAACGCTTGTGAAATTTCAGACTCTTATAAGTTTATCTGCCGCTACAATGTGTGACATGGATCTAATACAGTTGTATAAAGTCAAACATTCTTTAGAAGTATAGATACTTGTGTAAAAGAATGCAAAGTACTGATTCAACTGATTCAACTTCAAGTAAAAGTACAAAAATCCAATCTCTGAAATGTCCTCAAAGAGTAAAAGTACAAAGTATTTGTACATTTGTACTGGTTGTTTCTGTTTAAAGCTCCTGAACCTCACATTATCCATGTTGTATTATTTCTCCTGGTCTCAGACTCTCATTAAACAGACACCTTTTCTCCATCTATTGTCTGTTAAGTCTTGTTTTGTCTTTTATTTAATTGCTGTTACGTCGTTGTGCGATATTGACTGCTCTATTCACCAAAGAGTCGTCCGTTCTGTTATTGTTCATATATGTAGGTTCGAACAGGTCTTGATGTTGGGAAGATGAAGAATGATGGAAAATAAAAAATATAATTAAAACTAATTCCCCTCAAAAGCTTTATGAACAAAGAAAGGGCCTATTTTGAAAATGTAAAGAGTAAAAAGTACAGATATTTGTGTTAAAATGTAGGGATTGAAGGGAAAAAGTCATCAGAAAAATAAATACTCAAGTACAAATACTGAAAACTGTACTTAAGTATGTGTACTTTGTTAGTTCCCACCTCTGACAGATAGACATACATACATACATACATATAGACATATAGAGATATAGATAGACATATAGACAGATCGGCATATAGACAGACAGATAAAATTTCCAAACAGACAACCGAGTCCTGATTTAAGCTCCTTATCCTCGTCCAAATTGACCTCTAATAAACCACAAAAGCCACACACTAAGGAGGAGATAAAGCCCAGAGTAGATATTAAGATTGACACATGAGCTTGACGTTCATTTCTACTATGACATGCTTGAATAACTGTCATGATGGCAACGCGGCATAAACACCAGATGTCTGAACAGATGAGGCTTTTTCCCACTGAAAGACAAAGTGTGTGAAATACTGGGTGTATTTCAGAGTCACTGCTGCCTTTGCCTGATTGTGTAACTTCTTTATCGCTAATGATCTCCACCAGGAGAGCAAAGCCACTTCCAAGTGACTGACATCTGAGCAGGAGGGATTTGATCACAGCACCAAAACGTCATTTGAAGAGCCAAAAAAGCTGCCATCCATTAGCAACACAAAAAGCTGCTTCTGCCTCTGAGGAATTAAAAGCAAAATGCAAATGTCTCCTGACAGATACTGTGTGTCAACAAAATGCAGTTGTGTGATGTTTGGTTGTGTTGATATTTGGTTGTGTTCTCACCTCAGCACCTTGTGCCAGTTTGACCTTGGCCTGTCAAATCTGAACATCTCCAAGTAAACAAGAAAGAGACGGGTCTGAAGTCAACGCGAAGCTCAACAAAAATATCTCCAGAGACTTCAAAACACGCCATCTTGTACATTTGGTAGTTGTGATAAAAGAGGGAGAGTCTTATTAGTAGAGACTGTATGATGTAGAAACACAGGACATGTGTTTCACTGGGATTCAGGGATTCAACTGTTCGGTGAAACATTTCTATGTTAAGAGCTGATTACAGACAAGTTGTTTGGACACTGTTCCTGTTTAAGATACAAACCATAGTGTCATTATCAGAGGTGGGAAGGAACACAGTACAAATCCTTCATTACTGTACTTTAAGTATTTATTTTTTTGACAACTTAGCAGCATCTGAACCCATTCAAACATGCTACAGTTTCTGTCAGGATGTTGTGAGGCAACTTAATGACCAGGAGAAAACATGGATCCAAAGTGAGACCAGCTAAGAACCACTGGTGCAGGTTCTTCATATAGTTTGTTTAATGTGGCTTTTGCCTTCAGACTTTGCTTTGTGTTTCTGTTATGACCTTCACACACTTTGGTAGTAGTTGAGCCTAGGCTTAGAGATGAGCAATGAGTAATGAGATGAGTAAAGGCAGAGGCTGAAGGCGCAGGGAGGTGAGTGCACCGCTGGTGACCAGGTTTGAGGGAAGGCCACCCTGAGATCAGTGAGCAGACAGGTTGAAGGCTGGAAGGAAAGTGGAATCTGTGGCACAAGGGAAACACTGTCAAATACAGGTTTGGTTCCTGAACTAATCTATGAACATTACTACCACTGAGGTTGATGAAACGTGGACATGGTGAAGACTGGCTGAAAAGTTGGGTTTGATACGGAGCTGATGAGGTGATGAGAAGAAGGTGAGTCAGCTGATGATTGGCCAGGTATGACAACACAGCAGACGGAAGAAGGGACGGATGGATGGACGGGAGGAAACACAGCCTCTCCTCATTTCATTGTTTCTACCTCCTTGACTCCTAGTTTATGATCTGATAGATGAGCAGAATAGTGTTCAGGTAAATTTATCATTAACTTTTTATTCAGTTCACATCATGGAACAATGTGTCTTTGTAGGGACGTCGATGATCAATTAGATCATTTTAAATTACTAATACAACATCTGAAGAAGACAAACTTTCCTTTTAAAGTTCTGCTCCTGCTGTGGTTTGTGTAATTCAGACGTGTGTTGCCTCATTTACATGTCATAGGTCTGATTGCTGAAAGACTTCCACAAAGGATACGCCTGTGTATCCTCGGTCAGAGCTCCTCCCACAGCCTCCTGCATCCTCTGATGCCTCATCATTCACTGAGATCGATGCCCAGGTCACAAGTGAGTATTAAAAATAAATGAAAGAACAATGTTCAATTAGTCCTTTTTTCTTAGGAAGGTTCCTGAGTGAAATGACTCAGAAGTATCTAAGGGCTTTCACACATACCTCATTAGGTCCAGACGTTCAAACTTTACAGTTTGATACAAACCTCCCCTCTCCCAGACCACGGTGTGAACCAAACAGTTGATATTTTGTCTCGGTCTGGATCAAACTGAGCCATGGTTCGGTTCATGTACAGTGTGAAAACACTTTTTGGTTGTTTTGGAAGATAAAAATTAATCAAATTAACATCATGATAATTGCAGCTACAGAGATGATGATGACAGGAGTTTTGGATCAGTCTGATCCAAAAATTACAGTATGAAAGAAAAACTAACTGGACTAAATATGTAGAATGTACAAAAATATGAACCTTGGTTCAGACTTTCAGGTGGGAAATGTGAAAGTGAATTCTCAGAAACCTAAGGAAAGGAGCTTCAGTGCTTCCTTTAGTGTCTCCTTTAATAGAGGAAACACTGGACTATCCTTTATCAAAGGAGAGACTGACATCCCACAATTCACTGCAGCAGTAAAATCTGGAAACCTGTTTATGAAAAAATAATTACACCTGGTATTAAAATGATCTATATCCAGATAAGTTATAAAGATGAGAAAAACGTATGTTAATGAAAGGTGTAAATGCGTTGTGATCGGATTCTGATCTGATCTGCCTGAACCACTGCTTCTGGTACATTGTGGGTCTACTGTATGGTTCTGTGGGAAGTTGTAAGGATCACTGTCGAGTGCTGTTCATTGTAGTTTTGTAGCTTTGACATGAACCTCTACGTCTACTGTGGGAAGGGAAACACAGGGAAACACCAAACACCAAAATGTCTAAAAATAAACATCACTTTGTAAAATCCACAGAAGCTGAAGAGAAACCACCAAAATGTGTAGTTCAAGGACAGAACCACTTTCCACAAAATTACTCTTCAAAGCAATTACATGTTAAAAAGATGAAACATGAGACCAGAGCGACTGCAAGGACACATCACATTAGTCGTTCAGTAGATTATCCACAGTTTATTGCTCTTGTCATAATGGACAGAAATGAATTTCTCTTTTAAAATATTCCCACAGTTACAACATGTTCTAATATTCTAACTGATTTGAAGGAGTCACTTTCCAACACTTGTTGTTCACTATGAAAATGGATGGAATTAAGGCACAAATCCAAGCCCTCCAAGCCTCTTCAAGTTTCTAATTGTGACTAATTACAGTGTGTGGTTCAGCCTCTGAGTGGGTAATGGGGGGCTCGGTGTGGGAGGTAATAAAATGACCCACTTATTAAAAGCGCCACCGTTCTCCTCCCTTGACATTCACCTTCCTCACTGAGGGGCTGTAATGAGCGTGATGTGATGTGTATTTTCTTGTGATGTGTATTGTGTATTTTCTCCTATGTCTTGTTTAAATCAAATGAATGCGATTTATTGCTCAACCCTGATACAGATACAGTAGTTAAAATAACAATCTGGCCAAAGCTGAAATGAGCACAAATTCAATCATACAAATTTATGGAACATCCTTTAATAAAGAGCAACAGATAAACCACTGACGTCTGATTTGGTTGATACCGATGTTTGGTATATAACTGTGCATCCCTAGTTTTTACATTGTATTAACAACATTTTTAGAAAACAGTCTTATGTTACGGTTTGGACTGAATCTTGCAGCCTAATGAATCTTCACACAATACAAACTTTAATATCAGCAACTTCAATTGTTTGAGTGCATTTTTTCTTTTAGTAAAGTTAATTTTCTCATTGGTTATTTTACTTAGTTATCACAGCAACACCATTAACATTTTCTCTAACAGTCAATAGAATTAGCATAGTCTGTTTTATCTTAAAGCTCAGAGCATGTACAGTAAACCACATGCATATCATTCTCCTCATATTCAGCTGAATGTTAAACACTCCCCTGCTGCGTGATGATAAATGAGTGTCTTCAGAATGTGGTTGCGTTGATTTGCATATCACGGTGCTCATGTGTCACTGAGGCTGCGTCAGAGCTGAGGCTTTGAGCTTCCTTAGCGGACACACAAACAGGACCTGCCACATCATCAATGGATGCATTTACACCAAGTCGTTTAGTTATTAAGCCACATTGATTTTGTCGTGTGGATGAGGACGCTGCTGCACAGAGACTGCTCCCTCTGTCCAAACCCATGGGAGGGGGCACTACTTTCAAAGTACAGTTCAAAGACAAAGCCAACATTCTGAAACCAGCACATCCATGTGGTGAGTTTCTGCATCAGCTCTGTCTAAAACCTGTTAAACCAACCCCCACGATGAAGATCAAATGAATACCTTCATGTGAAGATTGAGCTTTAATTAATTTTAGTAGAAGACATCAAATCATCTCAGGAAGAGGTTTCCTAATACTGGATATTAAAAGAAGAGTCTTTCTGCATTAATAAATAATAAATAAAAAGTGTTGTTTTGAAGGAATAAAGTTTTTATATGAAATATGTTCAATAATAAACAGGATCAAAGATGGATGTATAGATGAAAACAACACTGTAAACAGAGAAAAACTATGGACCAGGACAAGCTTCTATATCTGTTCCATATCTATCTCTATATGTATATATTGGAAATAATCACTGTTCCATGGTAACAAAGTCAACATTTGTCATAAATGTGAGTAAATGTGAAGCAAAAATCTGTCAAAACACATATGAAATGTTTGCTTAAAAATGGACTAAAGAAATAATCTGTGTTTAAATTAAGGAAACAAAAACAGTTTTATCAATAACAAGTAACATCTGATGTTGAGAAACAATTAATATTCAAGAAGACAAAATCATTGATTTAATAATTCTTTTCAAAGCTGTTATTATTTAACACATTTAATGCTCACATCTACAAATGTTCAATATATTTTGATATAATGTGTACGTCATAATTATTTGAAAATATGTGTATAAAGTGTCCTGAGATCATGATGTGTTTGTGAGGATGATTTTAAAGGTTTGCATATTGATCATGTGATGCTACATGTTGATGGATTGTGGGTATTTAAGATGGTGACTGTGTTTCAATATAAGTCTGAAGTTATTTAATGTCACAGTTCAAATAAATTCTAAATAATGGCAGCTACACTGATGTGCAGATATGTTTCTTTAATTCTAATTGATGTTATTTTATCATCCATTACTTATTGAAACATATGTAAGTGTTTATTTGGTTTATTCTGCTCATTCACAAGCCATTTTCATACAATAAGAAGGAAAAGGGTTTGTTTTAACCCTTACCCTTGAGGACAATGAATTCACTGTGTTTTGACTTGTGTTTGCAGGAGCAGATGATAAATGAAGACAACATATTGGACACAGCGTTGGTTTCAGAATGTTTGGAGTTGGTTCTTTCAAAATGTGACCTCTGATCTCTGTGTGGTTTGTCACCAAAAAACCAGTGGTGACGGCAGCTGCTTGGTGCCGACCTGTAACATGGTCGCTGCTGTTCCTCGGGGCAGGTGCCAGGCTGGGCTGGATCTGGCAGACCACATGCTGACTGAGTGCAGAGTTCTGGCTCTGGACCGGTGTTGTACTGAATCACACAGAGTCTGTGGATCCGGAACATGTGTCCATCGCTGGCTGCGTTTTCTGTCTGCTCATTAGTACAGAACACGAGCTGCCAACTCTCTTCACAGAAGTTGAAGTATTATCGGTTTCTACAGACACACTTTGTTCCTGTCGAGCAGGTTTTTCACCGACGCTTCATTTGTGATGTTCAATGTTTCACAGCAGTGTTTGTCAAAAATGAAGAGAAGTAACACTGAGCTTTAACAGTGGAATGAATCCTCCAACCTGAAAGGTAGGTCATTACCCTCTGTTACTACAAAGGGTTCAGGACCTGGTCTCCAACATGAATCCAGTTTTTTAGTTTGTTCTGGTGTAATACCGCTGACGGCCACTAGATGCTGCTCCATAAAGCCCTGGCTCCACAGACTTCCATTGAACTTGTCTCTATAAATACTAAGGAGTCATTGTGGTCTCATTGGTTTTATGTGGACCCTCCAGTAAGTGTTGTGGTCCATGGTTCATCAGGTCTCAGGATGAATAGAAGCTTTGATTGACAGGTGTGATTGACAGCTCACTGCTGCTGAGTCAGACTTTCAGAGCTGACGTTTATT
>JAPQRN010021914.1:2891-21685 GCA_037367275.1 Coranthus polyacanthus | reverse complement strand
CTGTGGACACTGTGGACACTGTGGACACTGTGGACACTGTGGACACTGAACCATTAGTTTCACTATCGATCGGTCTCCTTTCAGCCCATGTAATGTATTCAGGTCAGTCATTTATTCATTCATCGGCCTAAAACCAAAACACGTTCGGTTTACAACCAGAAAGAACAAAAAACAGAATGAGAAAAGTCACAACCTGCTTCTCAAAATGCTGTCCTTTGTCCTAAATAAGTGATTAATCAATGAATCAAGTGTCTGACAAACTGTTGCGGCTCTCGTCGCCACGGTAACGTTGCACTTTAGCGAAGACCGAGCCTTGAATTTTCAGAAAAAACCTCCACTCTTCTCTTCATGTTGTGACAGAAAACAAACACGACGCTCATGTGACAAAAACATGGGCTGATGCTGCTGGGCTGCCTTCCAATGTGGCGTCAGCTGATAGAGGCCAGAGGCCGTGGAGCAGGGAGGGTGCAGCCGGGCGCGACGTCCTCACATCTCCTGATAAGAGAGGCAGCGCCCAGCGACCGCGACGCATTCACTGACCATCAGACGAACCAGCTCCATCCTGCAAACGCTGATCCAATCAGGACCAGCGTCATCTACAGCCGCAACAAACAGGCCAGAAGCGAAGTGGTTTCCAAACAAATCTGTCACGTCTCCTGTGATGAACGTCTACATGTTGAATGAAAGGCACTTTGATGGAAACGTCGACCACGGTTAGAAAGACAACGTTCACTTCTAATGTTCAAAACACACACAAGAAAAAAACCTTTAAACACAAACGTTCACCAAAATATGACTGTTACGCTGATGAAACCCTGCGTCTACAAGTCTCTGTTTTTACGACATGTTCTACTTGTTTCATCTTTTATGTAGTTTTTGTCTTTTCACGACCGAGGCCTCTCGTCTCCTTCACTGTGGACAAACTACATATTAGATATTATAAACTCTCTGACAGATGTGGACCAATAAAAGCAGCTTTGGAAACGGTAGAATTAGTGACTCTGAGGCCATTAATTGGCAACTATTTTAGTTAAATTAATAATAAAGTATATTAATAGTAATAGCATTAATAATAAACTATTTTATTTACACTGAAGTGTAATAAAATGATGCGTGTCACTGTCATATCTAGTGAATAATTAAACATATCTGAAACAGGGAGTTAAAACAAATGAGCAGCATTTTCACACTTTACCAAAGAAGTGATAAACTATTAGAATTAAGAGTTATTATTATTGTGGCCAATAATGTGATTTGATTTGTTATCGACAAACAGGTCGTGACTTTTCATGCGTTACGTCTCCGCTCAGTGTCACTGGATCTGAAACATTTCATCAAACTAAATCCTCCTAAATCTGGACTTTTAAACTGCGGCCGTTTGCGACTACGTAACCGCACAGATCGATGTTGTGATTACACTGGTGACTTTTTAAAAACTTATTGAGTTCATAACTTTATATTCACCTATTTAATAAAGACTGAACAAATCGCATCCTCACTTTGAAAGACTGCATTCATAAAGCCTTTTAAAATACATCTTAAAGGAACGTGACTCACGATGAGCGGCTGCAGGAGCGACGTCCACAGCTACGTCGCTGCAGTTTGGTCTGTTTGGAGGTAAAGCAGGACAAACACATCCACACTAAGCCTTTCAGAGCCTCGTATGGTTCATCTGTGTCTCACATCTTCTTTAGGGTTTGAAACCACGCAGTGGGTGGAGTTAGACTCGGAGTGGGCGGGGCCTCTCCGGCCAGGCGTTTACTGTCAGGACTGAAACTCTACTCACTCCTTCTTTGCTGTGACTCAGCCGCCTCTTCTTCTTCATGTCGTTCATGGTGTTCAGGACAGACCTGGAGGAGCTGCACACAACATCACAAAGACACACCTTTTAGATGTACTTCAGAACAAAACATGAACCTAAACTTATCTTAAGAATTATCTCAGCTACTTCTAACTATATCATAACCTTAATGTTCTCCTCAAACTAACAGAGGAGCGACAGGAAACATCTGTTCAGCAGAATCTGATGGACACTGGTTTCCAGCCACTAACGCGCTGGATCGAATTAAACGTTCAGTGATAAAGTCTTTTGACCCATTTGAGCTTCACACCCCGAGCCTGACGTCAGAGTAAAACCCACGTCGTATCCAAAGAAAGCATCAGCAGCAGGAGAACCCAGCAGACACATCTACTCCTGCTTTACACACACTTTAAAATCCTGGTTTGCGGTTTCAGGTCTTACTTGGTGCTGATGCCGTCGAACATGTTGGAGGCCTGGTATCTGCTGGTGGGTCTGGTCGGCCTGGAGCTCCTCCTCGGTCCACCTGGACGGACACAAACACCTCATGCAGTTATCGCCACGTAGACCGTTTCCCAAACCCACCAGAGCCCGAGTCACAACACGACTGCTATTAGCATCACACGAACCCTTGTGAAATAAATGAGTCTCAAAAGTCTCAATGGTGAAACTGTGCTTTAATGCAGCGTTTGAGTAAATGTATTTCCTGTAAAAAGAAAACCCTAGTGTTTCATAATGTCACTGTTCTTACCTGAGTTTTGCAGCCTTAGTGATCTCCTACAAACACAAAACAAAGCTCAGTATGAGCTTCACCCCTGAAGCATTAACGTGAGGAACATCTTCAAGTAATTCAGGTCAAAGGAGACCAAGTTCAACAGGGTTATGATGTAAAGTGCTGGGAGTTAAAGCTATAAAAAGTATGAAATGGTCACATTAAAACACCTCTGTAAACTCTACATATTACACCAGATTTCCAGACTTATAATAAACCGGCTTCGTGTCAGCAGACTTCATCAGGTACAAGATGATTTCAGATCTAAAGGTGTTCGTTCAACACTCAGCTCAGACCTGATGGAGGCAGGTTTTTCATCTTCATCTTCTGAATCACTGGGACTTTTCTCATCCTCGTCCACACTTGACTCCTAAGAAACAGGTCAAAGTGTCACCAGGTCCTTCAACAACTCAAACCCCGAGGCCTGGACATTTTTATTATATATCATATTTATTCAGCGAATAGCTTTCAGACATTTGTAGAACTCACATTATGTTAACAGACAACTTCAAGTCGTGGTAAAAAGGTTTATTTTCATGTGTAAACGTGTAAAATGAGCTGAAACATAGAAGTACTCGTTGACTCACCTCGGACGGTTCGGTTTCCTCCAGCCGGGTCACCGTGCTCCTGCTCCGCGGACTCCCCGGGGAGCAGGCGCCTGTCCCCGGCCTCCGCTGCGGCCGCGGCCCGCCGCCTCTGCCCCGGAGCATCACCATGGTAACGCCACGGACCGCGACGGGAGTTTGACGGAAAAAAAGGCGAAAAACGGAGATTACCGTGAAGGAGGAGGACCGGGTGTTCCGTTCGAACGTGTCAAGACCTGCTGCTCCGTCTGGACTCAAAGACACCGCAGACACACACGGAGACACGGCAGAAACCCACCCTAAACACACGCGATGAACAGATAAACCCGATTTAAACCCGACGTGCTCTGCCGCCGCCTGGTGACGTCAGGACGTAACGTGCGTCTGTCGAAAACAAACAGGAAACATTTTTCAACTTAAAACACCTTTTATTTTAGATCTACAAATCTATTTATTTACTAAAACTCTGTCTTTTAAGTTATTTTCAACTGAAATTGAATAATACTTTAAGTTTTATAAATTGTCTCAAATACTAAACACGTGAACAGCAGGAATAAACAACAGCTTTAGGACAAAACCTTTGTCTAAAATCCTACTGGTCTGTTTGTGTAATGTGTGTGAATCATTGTTTGTAATAAAGGCTTTTAAAGGAAAGACATAGAAATGCAAAATAAACACATACATAATGAATTTCACAAAAAAAGACTAAAACTAGGTTAATAAATATATAACACCAAGATAAGTTATAGGCGACATTACCACATTTATTTAGTAATGTCATGAAGTTGTCACTTTGTTTTATTCATATGCAGTAAACCCTTGAAGATATCATCAGCTGAGTGTGTTTCCTTCAGCAGAAAACCCCTTCAGAAGGTGTTTTCAGCCCATGCGTTTGTAAAGACGTGTATGTTCGATTCCTGATGATGAGCTCTGGTGCAGATCTCACTCTTCAACGTGAATAAATTCAACGATTGTTCTTTATTCATCAAGAACCTTTTACAGTGTGATAAAATATTGCATATTGTTTAAAACACAAACACACAAAACAGATTCTGCAAAAGTTTCAATTTTCTTTTTGAAAATGTCAAAAACACATCTTTCCTAGTCAATAACTTTAGGATTAATGTTGTTTCACTAGTTTCATTTTTTCTTAGACAAACGTATCGCGTTTACCAGAAATAAGGCTTGCATTTTAAGGCGTATTTTAGGTTTATCACTATAAGTGCATTTTACATGAGAGGTGATTAAAGCAAAACGTAACACAATACATCAATAAACAGCTGGATTATGTCAAAACACTTTTCTACTGGAAGAAAAGCCATACATCCAAACAAGACTCAAAATAAACTGAACATGTTTCTGAATAACTTTGAGAGTAAAGTTAAGCATCTATACTTTATAAACACATCAACATTTAAGTATATTCACACTAGAGTCAGATTATTCAGTAGACGTTCGTTCACTGACGAATCCAAGACCTTCTGTCCACACATTATTATTATTGTTGTAAATTACAAACTGTCACCAGACGCTGCTACAGCTGAGTTTGAACCAGTTCAATGAATTCATGTTGAAGTGTGACGTGAACATGTGAAGGACAGCTGTCCATGGATCTGTCCATGTTTAGTCTTAGTCCTTAAACTCAGTGATCTGAGCTCCACAAACTCTGCTCAAGGCTTTACCTTTGACTTCAGTGAATAAATACTTCAAGTCTTGTTGAAACCTCCACATTCTGTATCAGTCTTTTTAACAGAAGCTGAACTAAAAGTTAACTCAGGTGAACTTCAGTTCATCGATGCATCATGAGATCTACACGCATGTACGTCAGGACCGGACCGGACCGGGCCGGACCACGTGGTCCGTCCGATGCCCAGGTCTGGTCCAGACTCAGATGCACCGGCTTCCATTCAATCTGTACAGATGCCATTCATTCAGTTCACGTCACATTTGCTGTTTGTTGTTGTATTTATGAGTCAGTTCCTTCATTAGATTTAATGTGAAGACAGAGCAGGACGTCTCCTCTAAGTTCAACATCTACACTGACACCAGCTCAAAACATGAACATTTCAAAAGCAATGCCTTACAATACAAACCACTCACTTTGTTTTGCTACTTCTGAACATCTTTTCTGCACTTCATCAGAAAGGGTTTTCATTTACTGTATTAACTATATTTACACAGGGTTTCTGCAGGTCCTCAAGTTAAAAAACATGTGAATTTTAAGGTTAAAATGCTTTAAATAGATTGTGACAGGTCTTAAGAATGGACTGGGTTATGAAATCAATGTCACGTTGATAAGCTGCATTAACCTCAGTGTCTTTAAAAGGTGTTTTGTGAAGTGTTCCTTGAAGTACGACCTTAAATGTTCTCGTTGAAAAAACAGTAATTGTGGAACTCCTTGTGGATTTTGCTTCATACTGTTTGAGGTCTAGACTTCTTTCATAGTGGTCTGAAACAGTACCTGCAGAAACCCTGACATGTCATGAAACTGCATCATCTTAGAACATGATGAGCTCAGTATTAGCTTCTCTGAGTCTATTGTGAACACTTGATAAAATACTTTCAACTCACTTTGCTTTGTGTCTTCATGTCTTTTACCCCAGGTTTTTCAAAAGTCCCTCCACGTGAGCTGCTCATTGTTCTTGTCTCCAGGGTAAACATCTCCAGTAGTTGCTTCTTTTCTGATCATAACTCATTCACTATTTACCACCCGTTGAATTTTACAAACTTTACGTTTAAATGCGACTGATTTAATTTTCTCTTTGTACTCCTATCACAGTAGTAAATACTTTGTTTTACTGGTAAACTGGTTCCGGATCCCAGTCAGACTTATACACTGTCATTTCCCAGGAGAGACTCGTGTGATCCATCGTCTGATCCTTTGCTTGATCCATCACTTGATCCACTGACTGAAGCCTTGTCTGAAGAAATGAACAGAAATGTCATGTTCAGTGTAAAGTTCATTTTCTACGTGTCTAAGTGTAAGGTTTCTAAATGTTTCTAACTTCTTTTCACTAGTTTTTTGTGGATGTTTAATGAGACACTTCAACCTCACACAGGCATTTGTACAATACTATCAGCACCGAGTCCAAAACCTCAATACACAACACAACCCGAGGACTAACGCTCACCGTGACTCACAACTCTGTGCTGTACGAGCTGCAGGTGCAGACAGTTAAATGATGCTTTCTGCATCATCTTCTCCACAGACGTCCACACAGTCAGAGGGTTAGGAATGAAACTAAGCATTGTGCACATTGATGAACTGATAAGCATCGAGTTCAGATAATACAGTCACATGACCACACACTGAATCTCTCGTAACGGCGGAATAAAACCATAAACATTTACATAAAAGGCCTGTACGTTTATATTTAAGTTGTCTTGGTGACGTATTTACCGGTCACACGGTACTGTTAGTGTTCTTTTTGTTCTTTTCTCCAATGTTTCATCTGCTGGATACCTGCATGTGAATCCTGGTGTACTGTAGAAACATCACGTGAAGGTGTTATTTAAACCTGTTGTGTGCGGCTTTTAATCAGTCAACAAATAAAATACTCACTCCTGTCACTAGAGACACCAGAGTCACTGCTGTGAAGAGATTCCTTTGAACCTGCTGCAATGAAAAGGAAACACGGGAACGTTAGCGATGCCCTTATGCTTCTCATTTACTCAGTGAACATGTTGTAAAGATGGTGTTTCAATTCCAGACGTCTTCATGTGCAGACTAATATGAAGAGTGTGATTTAGGACCTACTCTACACGTTTAATCACTTTAGATACAGAACCTCTTTATCTGATTTAAAACAGCTTACGATGCATCTGGGAAATGTTTTGCACAAAAACTGTATCTGTCCATCTCTCGAGTGCTTACCTTTGGCCTGGCTGGGTTTCATAAGCGGAACAACTTCTGCTGGAAATGAAAACAACAATAACCCTGTGATTACAAGCTGGACTTTTCATTTCAAATATACAGCACGTACCCATTTTTAGATGTTTGAAAGTGTGTTTAATTTCACATTTAGATCACAGAATGGTGATTTTTTGACCTGTGCAAAAACACTTATACTATAGAGGAAAAAATAACACTTACGTAGATTGACCACAACCTGAGGACCTGGACCCGGAGCCGGACCCGGAGCCGGACCCGGAGCTGTGAACACACACACACACACACGGTTTTTTCACTTTGTACAAATGCATGGTACAGAGGTTACGGCCAACACTTTTCTTACAGTCAAATGTTAAAAATGAGTCCTTGTTTTGTCAGCGTCTGCGTGAAGCTTCCAAACTGGATTCATCCGCTGCTGAAAATAGTCCCTGACAGATTTCATCCTGTTTGTTTCATAGAAACTATAGCAGCTGTTTTAGGAAATAACTGAGCCTCCATAAAGTCCAACTGTGATGTTTTTCAAAATATTCCAGTTTTTACTTGGACACCAAACTGAATAAAACAGTGTGGCATCAACTGAAAGACGGACTTTACAGACGTACCTGGAAACTGTTGGGGTTCCCTTCGGATTACACGCTCTGCAAACAAAAACACTGTTAACAAACCGATCAACAGCTGCATGACACAGAACAAGTGTTTGTACGGAAGAAAAAAATAAGCGATGAAGTACGGTTTGGTTATTTTAAAGCATTTCTTAATTTACACAACAGTTACTGTTTCATGACATTAAATTATGTATACCATCAGTTCAGAGAATAAGTGAGAAGTCAAGTCTTATCTACACATTCATTTACAGAACAGTTTTTCAGTCTGACCTATGAACACCTCATTAAACCCTCAGTCTTTTTATGGTGGAGCCGTGTTCTTTCATGTCACGTCTTTCATGGGACGTAGGATTCGTTATTTGACTAAACACAGTTCAATCAGGAACTAATCAGAATTAATTAAAAAAAACAACTTTCACTTCATTTGTGTACTATAAGAACAACACAACATGATGAATGATGAATGATGCTCATACCGAATGTGCCTCGTTTGTACAGGACCGCCAGTAAAACCACGACAACAGCAACAAACAGCAAAATCCCTCCAATGATGAGACCGAGTGGTGCAGGAGAAACGTCTGGTTCAGGCTCAGGAAGTTTCCCATCTACGACACAAAAAAACACCCACATTAGTTTCATGTTCTGACAAATATCTGTGCAGATGATAAACATATGACTGTGGAAAAAGCTTCTGACACAAGTGTCGACAAGTTTAACGTGTCTAAAACCGTCCTTTAGTTTGTGTTCAGAAATCTAATGTCAAGCAGCAGTCTAAACAAGCTGTTCTAAAACGGTTCTTACCCCAAAACTTCGTGACGTCAACAGAGGTTTCACGATGTACCACTTGACAGGAGTAGTTGGCCACGTCGCTCCTCAGAATCTCCACACTGTCTCTTCTCTGGTAGGTGTTGTCTTCGTTTGGTCGAGTGTCTGTGGACCACACTCCGTCATCTCTCCGAAGAATTCGCCCGTTCCTTTTGATGTGAATTTGAATCTCAGGTGGGTAGAAACCAGTGGCCATGCAGGTCAAAACGACATTAATCTTGGATCTGGCATTTTTCGCAAACATGTACACATCAGGTTTTCCTGGAAAAACATAAAAGAGATTATACTGGATGTACCTGCAGTCTCTAATACAAATACACATAGTCAAAGTACTTATAACACATGTATAATACAAAAACACATAACATAATGTTCTGGGTACTGTTTTCACACCTTAACCACTAGATGACTTTGTACATTTAGAGACTCCCCTTGATTAATCAAATCACTACATTTTTAATTTCACATCCATTTCTGTTTTTAAATCACCTCCATTTTCATCATTACATTTCCGTTACTTCTTCACCTCATAAAATGAAGCTACACAAATACATTTAAAAACCAAAGTGCTGTCTGTCTGTAATACCTACTGGCAGCATGTAGGTCCTTCTGCCCATACGTCATAAACTTCTTCAACCAGTCCATGCACTCCTTCTCCAGGTAGCCTTTGGTGTAGTCTTTGAGGACCTGCACTTCGTCCCACTTCCTCTTGGTCTGCTCTGCTGCTTTCACTGGAGCGACCCACACTGAGTGGGTGTCGTCGAAGGACAGAAAGTCGTTTCCATCGTAGCTGTACATGTCCAAGCCATGGGAGAATGTTAACGTGCCGTTAGGGTTCGTGTCGCCCACACAGCCGTGTCTCCACTGGAGAACGTGGATTTCTGAAAGAACATTGAAACTCGTGACTATGAATATAAATCACAGGGTTTTCCCAACCAGGGGCACTTCTGAACATCCACGAAACTCTACGGATTATTTTGTGGAAAAAACTTGAAGCTGCTTTAAGTTTTCCCTCCTGAACTGAACCTCTGGTCTGGATCATATGACGTCGTTTCAAACTCTTCCACAGTTTGTCAAAGCCTTTGTCTGACATTTGTTTCTACAGCTCTTCATACATTGTGGCGTCTTCTTGCTGTTTGGTATTTGTTTCTTGTAGTATTTCATTAATTATATGGACTGTACCATAGTCTCACTCTTAACCATGCAATGAGGTTTGGACATGCTGCTGATGAAAATGAAACTAACCAAACATTTCGTCGGTCACAAACATGTATGTGCATGTTTCGCCGCTGGCGTTTTACATTTTACTGTCGCAGTGATTCACAACAACAAAAGACTCGGCAGAGCCCGACTCTGAACCACCAGCCTCTGAAACCATGACAGAAAACAACTCAACGGCATAAGATTAGTATTAATGTTAAGATTAGAATGCTTGATGTTAACGTTGCTGGCGTTTGCTGTTTACTTGTTAACTAACGTCGGTTTACAGTGACCTGAGCAGCTCCTCCAACACACACCACATACGTGGTGACATTAATAATGCTCGTCTTTTGAAACCCTTTGAAGCTCTATGTGAGTCTCATCTCAATCCCATCTTTTCAGTTTAAGTTAAAAAAAAGAGGTTAGAATGAAAGGGTTTCTGAAGATGAGACGGTTTATCTCAGTTCAGTTTCACATGCAGCTCAAACCTGACAGATAACTTCAGTCTCTGTCACCTGATTATCACTAGCGAAATTTAAAAAATGTATCCGGGCAAGAAAAACTGATTTTTTTCACGTGTGTCAGATCTACTGGTTCACTGTCAGAACTTTGTTTCAGTCTATCTTTGCTTGAAAGACACATGTTGCAGATCTTACTGTCGTCGGTCTGGTTCATTCGTTCCTTCAGGATCCCCAGGTTGACTGTGAACCACTGCTGCTTGCTCTTCCGGGACCGTGTGCCTTTATCCCAGTACTCCTGCTCAAGACGCTCCTTCATCCAGTGCTGTTTGGGAATTTTCACCTGCGTGGAGCTGTCATAGTAGTCGATCATCCTGGTGTCCAGGATCCCCATGGCCGTGAACTCATGGATACCCTGGAGTTTGGGGTCTTTAGAGAGGGCTGTGTAGATGTACGTCAGGGAGTGTTGTTCTGAGAGTCACAGACACACAAACTGTTACAAATAAAGGTAGAGAAAGTAGATAAACACTGAACTCAGGCGCTCGGTGTCTCTTTTAACATTCGACTTCATTATTCGACGATCATTATGAGAACGAAAACAATTTTGAATCATGTTTTGTCTTAAGTAACAGAAAAAAAAAGATTAAAACCATGAATTGTCCATAGCACTGAAAATAAATCGGATTTAATTCTCTTGCTTTTCGCTGATAAACATAAAAAATGCAACACGGTAGATGCAGACAGACTGTATGTTACACACATGTAAAACTGAAAGAACATCATGTTTTAATAAAATACTACTGATACTGATACCTTTATCAGATTAACTCTCAAATCTCAAAGACATGAACAAATTTGGTCCAAAAAAAACGCTAAATCTTAGAGTGAAACTAACTGTAACTGAACTCATCACGTCAGGAATAAGTTTGACTTTTTTTCACTTTACAGATGAAAACATACCAGTGCTGTTTCCTCGACTGATGTTGAACCCAGAAAATCATAAAGAACACAATGAGAACAACAGATAACAGAGATCTGTGACACAACATGTCACTGTGATAAACCACATGTACAAGTGGAGCTTCTTACCAGACAATAAAGCAACGCACACAGAAGTTTTTAAATATTATATGTTTGTCTGTGTATTATTTACATATAAACAAGGATAATGACATTTTTATTTTGCTGTTGGTTTGTACTTCTTACTATTTTTCTCTTTATATTTGTAGGTCATAGTTGAGGACATCTGTAATAATCATTATTAGTGAGTTAACCGTCAAATGTTTTGTAAATCATCAGTACAGTCTGTAAATAACTGTAGACAACCATTAACGTAACTACACAGTCTATTCAGCGCTTGATGGTTTTAATACAATGTTTAAAAACTTGTTCTCTGCACATTTCGTATCAAGTCGCACCATTTTTTGACATTTTCAGAATAAATCTGCTCGTATTTATGTGCAATAACACAACATTATGACCAGACTGACTCTGTGAAATAATGTTTCATATTTTTTACATCTTATCACACAAGACAAATATTGATTTCAGTGTCATTTTAGTCTTTAAATGTGCAGGTTTTATTTGGTTGCAGCTAGAAAATTATTGTTATTAGTGAGTTAACTGTCAATGTTTTATGAAAGCAGGTGTGATTCAGAAAATGTGAATGTTTCAAATAGGTCAAGATGTAAAAGACAGATCCTGTATTTAATTAATGCATCGTTTGTGTCATATTTTACACACTGACACATATTTAACTGATTCGTTTTGTCGTGTCTGGTTTGATGAAGGAAGGAATAAGTACAATAAGATGAACAACAGTTTAGAATCTATATGAGATACTAAGTGCGCCACAAAGACATCTGTTTTACTTTCGGTTTTAAACGGGCCTCGTTATAAAACTAAACTCACCGCTGTTCACCGACAGCCCGGTCCCGAGAACCAGCAAACACACCATTAAATACATCTCCAACGTCAAGTTACGCTTCCTGCTGTTCCTGCACTGATGTTCTCAAAGGACTTTATCGGACTGTTCGGCCCGTGTCCACGTCTGTCTCCGTGTCCACGTCTGTCTCCGCGTCCGTGTCTGTCTCCGCGTCCGTGTCTGTCTCCGTCTCCGTCTCTTCCTGCTTCTGTCTCTGCGCGGTGCGTTCACGTGCTGCTCGTAATGAGGCGTTCAGTGTAAACACGTCTCGAATCAAGTTAAAAGTCAGCTCATTTTAGTCTTTACGCTGAAGTTCCGCGTTTCTAAAGTCAACGTGTGAAAGCTCACATACAGGGACGGTAGTCCACATACATGACATAAATGACATGACACCGTGACACACCACGACCCGTTTATTCTTCCTTTAAACTTAACCTAGTTACCTTGACCGTGAGCATCAATTAAAGTGTGAAATACAGTAAATACAGTAACAGTAAGCAACCATTAAAAAAACCTACAAAACCTATTTAGCGCTACGTATGTTTTTATCCAGTTCTGAAAACCTAGCATAGCGTTACTACATACTTTACAGTGGTTTAATATAAACCAAGCTAACGGCTAATATGTACCGGTATGTTAGCTAACTACGTGAAGCAAGGGTTAGGGTTAACCAGAGTCGAGACGTGTTCATAACTTTAATGTCAACAAAGGACTGAGGACTCACCGCCTCTAGTTGGACCGATATCTACCCACAAGAACGAAACAAACAGAAAGATCCAAGTTTTCTGTCGGTCCATGGTTTTAAAGTGACGAGACGTCCACGTTCACGTTCACGTCCACGTTCACGTCACTCAAACACCGACGGAGACGGAGCTGTGCGTGCGCGTGCACTGACGCATCGCTTTATATACCCGGAAACGAATGAAATAATTTAGAGCAGGTTGCTGGGCAGAAAACAGCGAAGGACGTTTAGGAAGGATTGAAAACACGCTGAAGACAGAACGAATTATTGATCATATTACGACATGTACGTTGTATGTGTATGATATATGTATACACGTCGGTTTAACACAATCATACATGTGAAATCAGACGTAGGAAATAAATACATACGTTTACAAAAGTGCGCGCGTTCTCAAACTATGGTACGAGTTGTTGTTGTTGTTGTTGTTGTTGTTGTGTCTGAGATGCACTGATTGCAGACATCAAACATTTAACACCATTATAATTCAGTTTGCACCTCCCATCTCTTTATTGACGGCTCATATTCAAGTCTACACATTTACAAAGTCCTACTTCCAATAAATATGTATGTACATATAGTATTCATTAATTACACTGTTAGACTCTTACATTTAGCAGAGAAAGAAGAACATGAAAGAAAGGAAGGAACATGTCGTGTCCTCTTTTGTGTCTATAAAAGATGATTCTTTTCTTTGTTTTAACTGTCAGGAGCCATTCGACCACGAATAAGACACATTAAAAACCATTCAATGATGCAAATCTGGACTTTTTAAAACTGTACTTTAAAAAAAATCAAAAAGATTTAAGACAATGATGGAAAAATATGCAGAAACTAATTGAGTTAATTTTTCTAAGTGTAAATTTAGACAGTTAGGTTTTGAGACAGATATTCCTAAATTAAAGAACCTCATACATGATAAATAACAGATGGAACGTAGTAAATATCTAAGCTTTGCAGACTTTAATGCCTTTTTAAATGTGTTTTTCTGATTTTGCACCAGTTCAGTAGGATGTCCCGAGAAGATAAAAACTAAAGTTGCCACTTTTCAGCAGTCGATTCAATAAATGTCACTCTTTAAAACCCACTATTTTAACGTTCAATCTGCCCTAAACCTCATTGTAAAGGCAGTGACGAACCGTGAAACTCTTCAACCACTATTTCTTGTCATAAACCTTTGATCTGTGTTTCCTCCAGACTTTGAACGATGTTTACAAATGATTCCAAAGTTAACTTTTATGAAGTAAAAATGCATCAAGAATCAAGTTTGTGCCTGTGTAGAAAAGATTTATATTGTCTTTGTTTAAGTCAGATGGAAACGTTTTGCTGCCGGTTCAGAAAAAGAACCAGATGAGTTTGACATTAAAACACGAAGGGTGTGTTTTAACAAGATGGTATTTATCGTGTTATAACGTGAAACATTTCATCTTCTGACGTCATCATTTATTGTGAAACAAAGCGTTTCATGCTGTAACAAAATTCATATTAAGTCAAGTTTCTGGTTAAAACACAAGTTACGTTACGTTGTAAAAATATGAAAATATTTTGTTATGAAATAAACCTGTCGTTATAACATGAAAACCTCTATTATGAAGTGAAAATGTCTTGTCTAACATGACAGTCTCATCAGAATGTGAACATATATTGTTATAACGTACATGACAGCAGCACGTAGCCACTTCTTTTTTTTTTTTTTTTTTCATATGAATCTTTTCCACACAAACTTGAATTTCTCATGCAGGTTTATTTTGCACATAATTTACAAAAGTTGATTTCATTTGTTAACAGTTACTACAATCTAAAAATCTCATTGACTCTAATTTGACCCAGACCTTCATGACTTAAAAAACCGCAGAGCGTCACCACCGTCTTATTAAAATGAGTCTTTGTTACTAAATCAAAGCTTCCCTCTCCGTCTCCCATCATGCTCCTCTTCCCCTCCCTCCTCAGTGACCCCTGTCCTCCTCGGGGCCCCTCTTCCATCCCCTCTCAGTCCATCTTTTCCTCCCAAACCGGAAGCCGAAGCCTCCTTTCTCCCGGCTGACGGCCTGGAGGCCTCCGGCGATGGAGGTCAGCGCGTCGTTCCTCATGCCGCCGTCCTCCGTCTCCCCCACCGGGTAGTGCAGACCGTCCACAGACTGACCTCCAGGGAAAGGCGACAGCGGCCGGGCCATCAGCTCCCCCCTCTGAGGCCTCAGCAAGGCCTCCTCCTCCTCTACGTCATCCGCCGCCTCGGACGCAGCCGACCACGGGTCGTCCAGAGCGGCCTGGAGGTGAAGCAGGGCCGACTCCAGCTCCGGCCCGTCCGCGGTGGCGGAGTGGGCGTACGACGTGACGGGCCGCGGGATCGGACAGAGGACGATGAGGGTGAGGAGAGCGAGAGGACATGAGCCGGGATGGAAACACAGCCTCATCTGTTCACAGAAACATTTCAGGAGCAGATTCATCAATATCAAACGTTTTTGACTGATTTGTTTTGCAGAAAGACAAACATATACAAAAGACAAAAAGTTCATATTCAAACAAGAACCAAAAACTGCATCATCAGCATCATCCTAAAGCAGTGGTTTATGAACTTCAGCTCAAGACCCAAAAAGATCCATTTGGTGTCTCCTCGGGACCAAAATTCACAAAAATACACAGCGAATTGGCATAAATCTACATTTTCACTGTTTCTTCAAACAACAAAACAATGCTGAATAAATGTACTTTGCTGGAATGTCGATCACAGACAGCGACAGAACGCCAACAATCGCTTCTAACGCTGATAAGTAATATTAGCTTGAAGGTGTAACTAACCAAGCTCATATAAAGCCTGTTTCTGCAGCTGCAACGATTCAACCACTACACAATATACAAGTATTGTATGAGTAATTCTTTAAGACAAAAAAGGCAAAATTGTGATTCCAGCTTCTTAAATGTGAATATTTTGATGTTTTTTTTCCTCCTCGATGACAGTAACTGAATGTAATAAATGTCTATATATATATATATATTTTTTATAGCAGGACCCATAGACACTGATTCTCAAAAGTGCAAAGTTAAGTTTTTTTAATACTCTGGACTGAAAACCTTTGTTTTATGAAATAATTTCAAAACAAAAGATCTGATGATCACCTATGAAGACGTCTTTAAATCTGCTTGTTTCAGCCTTGAATTACATTGTTTTAACTTTAACTCGTGCTGCTTTAACTGACTGGTCATGTTTTAGCTCACTTTTGTGTTTTTTAACTTTGTAAAGCACCTTGAATTTACAACTGTGTATAAAACATGCTTTATAGAAGATAAAAAACAGCTCTATGATAAAGTGTAAAACAAAAACAACGTGAAGAGTTCCATGTCTTACCTTGCGTCGTGGTCTAAGTTGCTGGATCTTCTCTGAAGTTCAGCTCCTCTGTGGCCTTTTTAAACCCCCCGGTGCTCCGTCCTCTGGTTCCCCAGACGCCCTCTCCCATTGGTCGGCGCGTCCCGTGACGCACGCGGCATCCGGCGGTCCGAGTCGACCGTCATCACCTTCATTCTTTCAGCTGAGAAACCTCAGGCCACTTCAGCTGCACAGGCCCAGGTAATTATTGCCGCTTGATTGGGAGGCAATTTCTAAAGAGGAGGCAGCCAATTCATTAAGATGTTTGTGAAGAGGGAGAGGGGCACGGGCGGAGGATCCTGTTGTCATCGTGAAGGTCGTATCACCGAGAAAACACAGACGTACCTGAAAGAATGTGAGTGAAGCCGACGCTGACTGACACTCAGTCACTCCTCACCTCAAATGATGTCCATCTGAGGCTTTAATTGTCACCAGCTGCTTGACAAAGACCTCAGATGAGCCGTCGGGTCCTTTCGACACCAACGATGCTCACGTTCATTCGGGACAGAAATAGAAAGGTTAGAGAAGCAGGTTTTAAATGGTAAAGAGGTCTGTATGAAGGGAAGTCAGAGATCTGTTTCAGAACAGTGTGGGTCGTTCCTGTCACAGTGACTCTTCTTCTCTGTCCCTAACATTTACCTCCTTATAGTTTCTAGAAATTGAGACATACTGTAAATTCAAATAGCTTATGTTATATACTCAGATCTTCTTTGTCTCTTGACCAGAGATAATAGACATTAAAACTATTTTACACACCTTTTAATCAGCTTCCGAGAACTAAAAACTATGAAATGATGAAAACCTCTAAACATTCTTAACCGTCTTACAGATTAGACTAAACTGCCTCTAACCAGACATTTAAATCAGTTGAAACTACAGTTGTTTTTCACTGTCAGTACTTTATCAGCTTCTGAAAAACACTATAATTTCATTGACACCATTTTCACGAAGTGACAGAAATGTTTTTACAGGAATTCAGCTGCAACCTGAAGTAGAGCTGCAACGACTAACCCATCGACTAGCAAATTAATTGTCAGCTGCTTTGATAATTGATAATAGTGATTTTGAAATTCTCTGATTGCAGCTTCTTAAATGTGAATTTTTTCTTGTTTCTTTCCACGTCTGTGACAGTAACTGATCATCTTTGTGTTGTGACCAAACCAGACATTTGAAGACGACATCTTGGGCTTTGAAAACACTTCATAGACCAAAAACGATTCATCGAGAAAATAAATCGACAGTGAAAATACTCGCTAGCTGCAGCCCTAAACTGAAAACTCCATCCTGTTCGACTGTTTAGTTGAGAATGTTTGTCTGATCGAAACATTTTTAAAAGTTTATCGGCAGAAGGTTCAAGGATCTACAGTGAACTCAGCTCTAAATGTTCCACTGTTAGACTGTTATCGACTGAACAAGGTAGAAGTTCTAACAAATTACAAATGTATTTTTAGGGATTAGAAATACGTTAGTAAATACAGGTTCTTTTCTCAAACTCAGAACACTTTCATTTGTTCTACATAGTCATAATGATGATGGGATTTCTTAATAATGAGAATAACCAATTTATCAATTGAAAAAATAATAATCAGCAGCTATTTTGATAATTGATTATTAGTTTGAGAGATTTCTTTTAACGTTTTCTTCATTAAAATGCAGATTTGTCCAATTTCCTGCATGTTTTTGTCTCACAGAGTGAAAGAGGAAACATGAAGCGAAACACAGGAAATACATTCGATGGTTTATTTGCCATTCAAACACAGACTATGGTACAGGAATCAGAAGGTAGAGACAAGCTCTGCAGTCAAGAAGAAGGTAAATGTAAATCTGAAATGTCTAGTTTGATGTCCTTTGATTCACTCTACAACTAAGTCCCACCTCCAGTCTTCTACTCTCTAAGTGTTGTCTAGTTTGTCGTGTTAGGTTTTGTACTTGTGTTTTACTCACAGTGCGGCGTCAGTTTAAATCACTCGTCTAGCTGTAATGTGGTCTGAAAGAACCATTAGGGTTCACTTGGGCATCCGCTCCTCCTCCTGCCTCCCCGAAGTCTCCGTAGACCTCCTCCAGAGAGGAGCCACAGCCCGGTGCATTCTGGGAGTCGTAGTCCAGGTAGAAGGCAGGGTTCTGGAGCGGCTGGGCAGCGGCCGGCGGGCTGAGCGGAGCGGTGAGCAGGGACAGCTGCAGCTGGTCGATGGTGCTGGTGGGGAAGGGCTGCGATTGGTCGACCGGGGAGCAGGCTGGTGGAGAGGAGCTGGTTGCCACGGTTACGGCCCTCGGGTGAGCGGAGGGGGAGGCGGCTTGGGAGTCGTCGGCGCAGAGGGAGCGTCTCAGTTTGGCCCGAGCATTTTGAAACCACACCTGTGTGAACAAAACGAGGTCATTTAATGAGATAATTTAGATAATAGACGTTGTGTTACAGATGTGTAGGAGCTAAACAGTACAACAGCATCTTCCACATAATAAACGTCATTTTTTATAAAGTTAAAGAGGTTTTCAGATTCAAGAGTCAAGATTATCTGTCAAAGTGCTTAAAGGTAATGTGGCAACAGAAAACCATAAAACAAACAAATGCAAGACATTGATGATAATGTTAAAAACAAGGACAAAACATGCAAGATGCAGACGAACAACAT
>JAPQRN010021913.1:0-29951 GCA_037367275.1 Coranthus polyacanthus | reverse complement strand
AGCTCGTCACGCACGACTCCAAAGGCTTTGTTTTAAAGAGCCGAAGCCTGACACTGAATGGCACTCGTAGTCTCTCTTATGAGCGCTCTCGCTTGCTGGGTACCTCAAACACAACTTTAAATGTGTTTCACCAATTAAATAAATAATACATTCAAACACTGAACTGTTTAAAAAGGCTGAATTTGGTTTGAGGAATTTGAAGATGCAAAATATGGTCTGTGTCAAAGGGAGGACATTTACATTGACAAACACACTGGCAAACACCAGACAACACAAGTGAATGGAATTTAATTTATGAAAGTCAAAAACTGGACAGAACAGGAACCCCTAAACAGTGTGTTAGAGCTCACTTAGAATCCATTGAAGTTACTAATTATATCCAGACTTTGTTCATTACTGACCATGGACACAAAAGCAGACTAAGAAATAATATGCTGTGTGTATTTAGAGGATGCCTGAAAACTTGTGATAGAAATTTCCCATCATTTTACGACATTATAGTAACAGTCAATCGATCATATTCCAAAACAAAGTTGTAGCATCCCCGGTTGACAGATGGTCTCTCAAACTGATGTTTCACAACCTTTATTGAATCGCCTTGATGTGAACACACCGTAAGAGCTATAGTACAAATAAACAAAGATGCAATTAATAACTCTAACAGTATGTTTCCTTTATCCTTTTACCTTATTTATACACCATGAATTAATTACTTTGACTTTAAATGATTAAATTGTATATCCTTGACAATCTTTACTTTAAGTACTATAAACTGGATATATTTATTAAACATTTTAACCTTGCCTTTTACCGTAATGTGTACCATAAATTATAATAAACCATATATAAAATGCCTTTGACTTTACATTGAAAACAATACTGAACCTTTTAGCCATGACATTGCTAAGTATTGTCTATTTACCAAAATGCGCTAGCCCTTTAGCGAATGAAACAGCTTTACTAAGTAGAAAAATCTTAAACACAGTAAAATGTAGCGAACACATTGGACAACCAAAACACCAACCTTGTTCCCTTCTCAACCAGGTGCTAAAGAATCATTAACAGCTAATCTCAATTAACTTTAGCTTTCACCCTTTTCACCGTAGGGTTTTTTACCGTTTCTTCTCTGTACATTGGAGTTGGCGCTACTTCTGTCTGAATTGCGGCAGTTGCTGCAAATTTACGACACCTTGTTTTCTTACATTCTTCAAAATAAAAGTATCAGCTGTATTATTGCCATAACAGCGCAGTAAAACGTGTGAACCAAATTTGCAATATTAACAACAATAGCAAGGTCATTTACAAAGTAATAGCAAACTTCTGGAATAATAGTTCTAAAATATCAGAGAGAAGTAGACAAAAAACATTTTAGAGATATATTCACAATATCACAGTAATTTGATCAACAACTCCTTTGTTTGCTCCAAGATAAGATGCTAACTAACATCAGCTAGCTTAGCACCCAGTGTTGCAACCAATGTTACTGGTGGTGCTCAGCCTCAAATGTAACACAATTATCTACCTTAATATGAGTAACTTATAATTGATATTCGAAGGATTTCATTTGCTAACAACTGTGTGCTAAGCTAAGCTAGCTAAGTTAAAGTTAAGAGGAAGTATGGGAGAAACTTGAACAAGATGTCGGTGAGATGATGTGTGATGGAGGAACTTGCCAGAGGACTTCAGCTTTACCTCAAAGACTGACAGCTGAGGGAGCAGGGATTCAACCAGAGCTTAGTGGAGTTGTGATTTTGAGCTTTGTTTACTGTTCTGTTTACCCAGGGAAAGACACACAGAGCACAAATGCCCTCTTCTCTTTTGACACTGTAACATATATTCTGAGCTGCGAGCTGCCCACAGGCTGGTCAGACACATCGCAGAGTTACAGACTGATGTTGTTTTGTATTTTAGTTATTATCCATCCATCCAGAGGCGGCGGCGTTCACACTGGACGATCACTCGTCTTCTGCAGTTTTAGCTCGTTAACAAATCCTACTGCTATAATTGGAAAGTGGTTTGTGTGTGTGTCTCCGACTATAACTCCAGTTCACCTTACTCCATTACAGCGCTGTAGAAATGCAGCTTAAAACCCAGAAGCGAGTTAGCGTTTTGAAGTTTTTTGCAGTTTTCTTGTCTCCATACCTGACATAAGGCCAGTGGGTTATAAAAGAAGCTTAAAGCCCTGTTCGGACCAGACATTTGTTACAAAACAAGCTGTAACTACTTGAAAACCAGTGATTTGTAGCTTTCTGAAAATCTACCAGGTCTCCAAGGCAACAATATGGTGTATCGTTTCCATAGCTACGACTCTGTACTTCCTTTCTAACTGCTGGCTTTTCAGGCTTTGTTTGGTATCCTTAAAATATGAATGGCAGTTGTAGTGAGTTATTTACTAAAGCTGCATTTCTTGTATTGATGAAATGGTGAAAACATAAAAAAAAAAAACTGAGAAGGTCGAGAATTTTTCTGTCTATTCTCGGAGCAGTTCTGTTGTTTAGAGGAACTGGTATCACCGCGAATAAGCAGAGAAAACCCAGACTACTGAGAGAGGATTAACCAGGAAAACAGCTGAACGTTCTAAAACCAGCACCTGGTGATTTTACAAACTGAGTCTCAGGCGACACCATCATTCAGTTTGAGATGGGTCCATTCACAGCTCTGCAAACTTTACATGCAAAGTTCTAATGAATGTTTGGTCTGAACTAGGCTTTAGACATTGTAACAATGTAAGTGTAAGTTAAATACATAAGCTAATTGCATGACCAAATTAAAAGCCTCTGCAGAGTCGTGTAATGCAATCTCTTAATACAGTATTTCCTACAATTATGAAGCAGTGGAGGCAAATGTATATAAAGGGAACCCTGAATTTATATGTATGTTTGAAGAAGGACAGAAGAGTCAATTGTGCTTGTATCTGTGTGAACTCAAAGCCTATTTTACTTTACTTTAGTTTGCGTTGTACAGGTTATAGGTCACATTAAAGGTGGAAAAAGTTGTACAATTATTTACCTTGGTGTCATTTTTTTACATCACAAAAACCTGGCATTTGAACAGGGGTGTGTAGACTTTTTATATCCACTGTATATGAGGGTATTACTGTAGTATAATTATTTGCAGATGTATGTAGAAATTTGTATATTTGTGTATAATCAGATTTAAAAGGTTTACAAATCTTAATACACATTTTGAGATTCTTTTACACATTTACAAATTGGAAAGTTATCAAATTTTTTTCGAAAAAAGTCAATATTACAAGACAAAAGTTGTAATGTTATGGGGTATCTTTATCTGTTTTATGAGGAAAAAGGCTTATTATGAGAGTTGCTGGGAATTTTGTAGTATTAAGTGAAAGTATGGCATACCGACAAGATTTTTTGCGTTGTGTTCTTTATTTTGGGATGCTCCTTTCATGTATGTAAGGCACACTGAATTGCCTTTGTGTATGAAATGCACTATATAAATAAACTTGCCTTGTACTGACCCAGATACACATATCAGACTTGCATGGACTCAGAGAAAATTACCTTTACTTCCATTTCGTGGTTGTTTATAACCATTCTGTCTGTCTCTTTCGGCTGTTGATGAGTGCAAATACACCGTACGGAACGACATCAAAACCCACCGGACTTCATCAGTCTGCAGTGTCCAGGATAAGGTGTTGTCTTCATCCTGGTGGGGTATTTGGTTTCACCTCGCTCAATGACAGATTTCCTTCATAATTGATCTGGAGATGATGAGTAACCATCCCAACTAACTCTGTACATAAGATATGTTGTATTATGATGGACTTGTGGAAATCAGTGTCAGAGGCTTGAAGGGACATTTAGTGGTAAGAGTCTGACAGGACTAATTACTGTCCAACAGCCTCTCGGTCTCCTTTAGCAACAATGCCCTTGATAAAGACAGGTCCATTTTATGCATTTTATCAATTTTTTCTCAAAGGGAAAGGTATTTCATCATGTTATTTAAACATTTATTTACAATCACTCTCAAAATGACATAAAAGAATAAAATCTGTGTAAGTGCACTATTTACGGTGGTATGAATGTTAAGCAGTACATCCACTAGAGGGAAGCGAGAGTGAAAAGTATTTGACAACTCTCGTATAACAACAAACATGACGGTGAAGGAGGTTGTGATCATGTACATGTTAAGAAGACACAAAAGTCGTTGGTGGTCTCTTTCTGTATTGTTTCTTTGTTGTGTCTCATTAAAGATCCTGTTGCTGTTTCGTCCATTTACAGAAGCTTTGAGAAGATGTGCAGAAAAATTGACAAAATGAAAGCGTATTCAGACAAAAGGTTCCATCCACCTTTAACACAGAACATACATGAGGCTTTGGCTGTGTGATGGCTAACCTTTATCAAGCACTTTTCAAAACATTTACACTGACCAAAGTGCTATACATTATTATAATTATAATAATATAATTAGAATAATTAAGAAAATAAAGGAAAATCAATATCAAACAGCCAGAACATTTGGGACAAAAAAAACATAAAACAATTAAATATAAGAAACAACACATGTAAAAAATTAATTAATTAATTAGGTTAATTTGCTTGATTTAGCATAAAAACAACTTGGTTAGGTTTGGATTGTATAAAGGGCTAAAATAAGAAACTTAAATGACAAACCTTACAAAATTAAACACAGCATTTCCTTTCATAATCGTCTCCTGTTTATAAGTCCATTCACCCCTAACCTCCGCCTTCTAAGGTTTGTCCCTATTTAACCACATCACTTTTTTGTAAAAGTGAAGATATTAGTCAAAATCTGCACCGCAATGCATGTATTGTCAGAGTCGCAACCTGCCCTTCACTTTTGCTTCTAAAAAAGCCACTAAATGTGTTTATTTCATTTCTTCATTTACAGATCAATACTTAAATGAAAACCAAGAATGTGTGTTACTTGGTGAGTAAAGCCTTTCCTCAAGGCTCCAAAGATACTGAATGTTTCTGTGTTTCTGAGGCTGAATCAAAGGCTGCTGGTGGACAAACAAGTTCAACTCTTAAAGGCTACGTGTACTTTCTTTTCATCTTGTATTGTGTCATTAGATTCTGATCTGTAGTTTATTCTTTCACATTTTTATGTAAGTAAATGTACTTTTAAAATGGTTCCAGGTGTTGATTATGATTGGCTGAACTACTATGGCTGTTATAAAATCCTCATTAAACACACTTGTGACTGCATTACATCAGTATTACTGCACCAAACAGTTTAAAAATGTCAGATGAACGGTTGAGGTGCAGAGGAGTGGCACTGAAAAACTCCAGAGCGAACATCTAAACCAAAACCTCCACATAGACATCATTGTATTGTGGCTGTTATCATGGATAAGCAAGACTGTGAGCAAATGCAGATCTTCCATATTGCACCTTCATAAATGTCTGGCCTAGATTAAAATACCAGCTCTAGAAGTGATTGAAACTCAACAAATCTGAACTGATGCCATCTCGGTTTAGATTTGAAGGAGGGAGATGCAGAGATCTTGCCCTAAAAAACTGGAAGACTTGGCATCGTCTCATGCTGGCCCCAGACTAGAAGATAATTGTAGCCCGATTCTGGACTCAATATGTCTTTCCCGACAATCAGGGGGCGTCATATCACTATGCATGAAGAGCTGCAGAAAGAAATGTTAGACAAGAGCGTTGACAAACTGTGAAAAGGTTTGAAACGTATATAATCCAGACCAGAGTTTCATTCAGTTTGGTTTGGTTCGGGGGCAACAGCTGCCTGAAAGTACACAGACGTACCGTCTATCAGCTCCTCAATCAACAGCTCAGGTAGTTTGTTATATATGAAACCATGATGATGATGATGGTGATGATGATGAAAAACCAGCTCTTAATATTTGCATAACACTAGTGGATGGAAATGTGCATAAATTACATTTTCTTTTGCCAAAAAATTTTGTTAAAATTTGCGATACATTTGGATGGAAACCTGCCTATTAACTAGTACTGTAGACATTAAAATGAACAGTAAACATCTCACCTCCGGTCCTCTGTGTTGACTGTGTCTCCTTGACTATTTCCTCATTCAGACTCATTCAGTCAGTACAGCAAGGTTCTGTTTATGTCTGTGTCCCTGTGATTTGAGATCACATGAGGACGAGAATCTAAATAATATCCTGTAGTGTGTGATGTGTCATTATTGTCAAATCTTGTACTGTGATTGGACATTAGTGATTAGATTATCTGTGAAGATTCTCCTTAGGTGGTTTTAAAATCCTCCAGTGTGGGCCAGGCTTTGAGCAAAGGGTTTTATAAGAAGGGGAATGTCACTCTCCTTTTCTTCTTCTTGTTGTAGTAGTCGTTGTCTTTTCTGTGACTTGTTTCTAAGGGTGTTCGTTCTCCTGCTTCTTTTGCATAAAGCCCTAAAGTTTTACTTTAAAAGCCAATAAAAGGCAAGGCCTTGTGCAAACAGGGGCTTAGTGGTGTTAAATCCATTGGTGTAAATCCTGTCATTAGCCTGGTTTATTATGTGTAATGATGGTGCAGCCCACAAGTCTTTTCCAAGAACGGGGACAACCTCTGGCTCATGTTGTAGCATCTCATTAAATTAATAATGGCTGTGTTTGTGAGAACAGGACTTTCCCGTTGAGACTGCATTCAGCCCCAGATAATAACTGTACTGTGTAAAGGGTCTGCTGAGTCACATGGTCATGTGTGTGTTTGTGTATTAATGTGTCTATATGCATGACATGGTGTGTTTTTGCTTGGAGCGTGTTGTGAGTAGAGAAGGACCGATCTGTATCAGCAGAAGTTGGCAGCGATTACACTATGACTCTAGAAATTCTGTCTTTGAGGGAAAATAGTAGCTCAAAAAAGATGAAAAATTGCTCATACCTAGATGTATTTATTTAGGTATTTATTACTTTGTCTTAGACATTGAATTAAGCAGCTATCCAGTTTATAGTGATGAAAGGTAGTTAATTTCAGACATGCATAGCGTGCTGTTGGTGTCAGTTTTTAGTGTAGAGGCAGGGATGATGTTGGCTGGTCTGTTATCAGCTTTTTCCAACTCCAAACTATCCACCTTCAGTCGACCTCTAGTTGTGATTGCAATCATGTAAATGTGTCTCATCGGTTTGCTGAAGCACTGTGTGTGCATGTGTAGAATGAGCTCATGTATGCGGGTGTGCATGTGTGTTATTTTGCGTTTTAGCACATTTGAGGCTCCCTACAGCCTTGATGCAACTGCTTCTCTGCTATCGGAGTTAGAGGCCCCTGTGTTTCTTCCTTAATGGCTTTCAGTGGATCATATTTTTACATTACAAACATCTTGAGGTACTGATATCTCTTATGTCAGTGTTTCAGCCTTAATGTGACACAAGTGACAAAGGTTGGGATGGAGGAAAAAGAGGAAATAGTATATTATTCAAATCCATTTTCCATCATTCTGCAGTTTAGTGTTTCTCTTGGATGCTTATTTCCTCTTTATTTTTTTCTTTTAATGTCCTATTGAAGCATGTGCATATGACACCACCTTTTCTGTGGGTGATGCCGGAACACACATCTGGATACACATCATAAACATGCATAGAAATTAAGTAATACAAACATGTCCTGTGAATCATTACATCCAGATGTTGCCTCCCATTCATCAATGTATGGCATTTTTCTTCAGCGTCAACCTGATTCTTGGGTCCAAAGATAAATAAATGAATACAGATGAACAAATCATCATCAATATGTTGATGATTTGTTCATTGTAAACAGCTTTAAAAACACATTTCAGACTAAAGTGTCAAGTATTTTGTGCGACAGAGGTCACACTAGAAGCTATTTAGTTCAGATTTTGTGTCACTTTTTACTACTATGCACATATTGCATGTATTTCCTTGTTGTAGCTTAATAAAGAGAGAAATAAATATGTATGTTCATTACAACTCTGCAAAAACAACTAAGCTAAAGGTGGCATGAGACTATACACAGTACTGTATGTAAATGATTCAGACACCGGGGAAATACACAAAGCAAAGCCTGAAGCAAAGCGTGGTCGTACCTTTAAAAAACTGTTTATATTGAATATAATTACTCTGTATGAATAATTCACTAAGCACATACGACTAGACTTTGTGTTTGACTTATAGCCAACAGTGGTGAGTTAGCTACTGGTGACAGGTAAATGTCAAGTACATGATTCAAACAGTATACAATTAGAAAGATAACAAGCTACTTGTATGTTACTTAACCAACTGCACACATTACACAATCATTTCAGTTGTTCATCAGTTGTTAATGTAACACTTTACTCAAACGTTAGCTAATAAGACAAGTTACTGATACAAAGTGCATATGTAATTAGCTGTTAGCTTACTGGTGCTTAAAACTGTGTGCACAAAGTGTTATATTAAGATGAATATGTGAAGGTGATTTCAGCTACATGACAAACCAAGGATGAAACAGTAGTTAGTTATGTGCAGCTGCTACAAAGTGTGTATTTAGCTGTTAGCCATTAGCCGCTTACAGTACATGAAGCAGTATTTGTACAAAATCTGACACATATGTGAAAGTAATTTCAGCTTCATGACAGACCCAGCACATGTGCCAGCATTGCCAGATGGAAAATGTAAAGTCTTAAAATTATTGTATTTTGAGTATAATTATTATTATTATTATTATTATCATAAATAAGGGAGATTTAACCAAGAGATTTGCTCTGGGTAAATATAATACTAGCCTGTATATTCAAAATACGTTATATTTCTGATTAATATAGAAGATATTATTTAAGGACAGTTGTGCTCGAGAGTCTCGTTCAGTGTGTAGGTTGTTATAAACAAGGATAATAACCTACGACCAAAGTCAGGTCAACACACAGCGTGAATGGACGTAAATACGTTTTTGTACTTTAACAAGTGGATACAGTCAGTTAACTTGCACAGAGCTAATGTGATAATATCTTATATTAAGCTGTATACTGATAACATGTTTTGGTATTTAAAGCTAAAACTACCTCAGTATGAACTGGCAAACAAGCTTTTAATTAGTTTAAGAGGCCAAGGGGAGGGACATTTATCCTCATTAGTTCAGTCAGGTCCAGGAAAGTGTTCTTGGACTCTGTGAGGAGCAGATGTCTTACGTCCGCACTGCGACACCTGCCAACTTCAAAATCAATCACAGATGAAAAATGAGTGACTATTTTTCATCTTTTTCTTATACTTGGCAACAACTCATGTACCTGTGAGTACAAACCCAAATTAAAGCTCTATTCACATGGGACTAATATAACCTGGGGACCTCTGGTAATTTAGAAATTAACCCCAACATCTGTGTTTTCTTCAGTGTATTCGCATGGTCTCTTTTACTGTTTTACTAAAATTTACAATCAATTTAATGACATTATCCCCTGGATCTGATGTGATCTGATGATGAGACCCAAAAGAGGAATTTGGTGTCTCCTCAGGACCCAAACTTAAAAAATATTGTCGTAGATCTACATTTTCCATTGTCAAAACAGTCTCTGAAAGTTTTTTTTTTTATGTCATTCTTGTCTTTTTGCATCTTGTTACATCTTTAACAACTGAGGCCTCTTCTCTGTATTTTACATGGCAGAGGATCAATGTTTATAAATTGTTCCAGAGGACGATGTTCTGTTTTAAATAGGAAAATGAATTCACATATATTATTGCTACATATTTTCCTCTGCCAGTTGCGCTGCGCAACCCATTTAGGGTAAGTTTGGAAACACTAATAACACAGGGGTGAAATGATAGCACTTTGGGTTTTCTAACACTTCATTACCATCCAGTTACTCAAATCCTGCTGAATAACATAACAAATCTGTAGATGTCATTAAATGTGTTAATCTAATTGAAGTGTATGAAATAAATTGTTTAGAAGCCACTAAATTCTAACATTATGAATCATCTTAAACATCTAGATAATTTAGCTGTGGCCTCATGAAATGTCATGTGGTGCAACTGTGAAAAATATTGATACTGATCAATGCAGAATAAAATAATGTGGTCATATTTTTTGGCATATTGTCCAACCATAAACACAGCTGAGCAGAGCCAAAAGAGAGTTTGTGTTGGTGCAAAGCATTAGTAAATCTGGCCCTTAGTGTTTAAGAGTGTGTTGGACTCATATCAAACACTGAAAATAAAGCCTTGTGGATTTGTATGACACTTAGGGACACTGTGTGCATTTCTACTCATGAATTGAAGTCAGTCTTCTGGTCTACTTATTGTAATTGGCTCTGTTTTGTCAGCCTAAAGGTATGTAATGTCCTTCACAAATGCCATAATTTGTTAAATATTTTCATGTCATGAATGTTTTACAACTGTGTTTCCTATGCAGGATAAAAAAAACAAGCCTTTGTGTGTCTGTCGCTGCTTCTGGGGCCAATTCATTAGCTGTGAATCTTCCCTCGGACTGATGAAATTGGATGAGCCGCGAGGATAATTTGTTCTTTGTTTTCCTCTATCCCCTCAGTGTCAGGTCCTTCCAATCCATGTGCATCTATCCTTCCCAATCTATCCATCAATCTGTCTGTCTTCACGTAGTTCCTCACTCCATCTTCATCTATCCATCACTCGCTCATCAATTCCTTAAATTCGTCATTACTTTGTTTAAGTGCAGATTTGGACCTCGTTCTGTATTGTCAACTCTTTCCAGAGCCAGCGGGGCTGCTGCCGCTGTGCGAGAAGGGGATTCATGGCTTAATTTTGATGTGGGCCTGGCGCCAGCAGAGAGGGCTGTTTTATTTAGTGAGGTGGAATACAATGAAAATAAAATCAATTAAACTGAGAGATTTAAATGCTGCCGTCTCAGCTGTCGGTGGATGTGATGGAGAGACGGGAACAGAACCAGGCTGACGGCTGCTTCTCGATACCCATTAGAGAAAGAAAACATAGTGTGTAAAGCTGAGATAAGACTCTGCAACCCTCAGACCTGTGACCTGACAATTACAGGACAATTTCTGTCACATTTCTTTCACTCTGCTTATTCTGCACTCTTCACTTCTCCTATCCATCCACTTATTATCCATCCATGCATCCATCTCTTCATCCTCTCTGCTGTAAAAAGGCCTGTGTCTGGTAGTTTTATCACAAAATTTATTCTTATTCTTATGCGCTGACTGCAGCCAAGTTGGCGTTCACAGCTCTGCGTTATCAGTGGCAGTGGTCCTTCACTGTGGGCACAGAGATGAAAAAGAAGGTGAAACCCTTTCATGCCTTGTGTCCACGTCTGTGGGCAGTTAATTAGGGCACGAGCCGAAATGCTGCAGGGACTCTATTGTAGCTGTTAATGGTATTATTCTTTTTAATCAGCAGCTTGCAGCAATCACGTGTTTTCTATGAAAATACACATTTTAGTTATTTACCCATTTTTGAAAATGTCGTAGGCCTTGAGTATTTTTTGTGTCTAAATATACCATGAGCTCAATGTTAAAATGTTTGACTGTCAATCTGAAGATCCATGATTTAAACACGTCTCTGGTGTTGCTGGACTCGAGATTGGACTTTTGAAGGTCTTGCTCTTGTCTCAGTCTTGAACAAAGAGGAATCTGGATTTTATTTTATGACCAGTCCGGACCACAGCCTTAGGATATCACTAAATGTCTGCTCCTCACTGACAACAAGAATAATCTCCTCCTTTAAACCATATCAATCTGTAATATTTGAAACACTCAATTTCCATAATACCCTTGTTGTGTATCTAGTCTGGTCTCAGTCCTGACTCAGTCTCGCCCTGTGTTGGTTTTGGTCTTGTCACATTCTGGTCTTGGTTTAGGTGGTCTGTAACACTGCCTGTCTCCTCATTTACTTTATCTGGTCTTAATGTTAAATCATTATGTTCATGTTGTTCATGTTCTTCTACAATTGATTGCTGCTTGGACCCAGCCATGGCCACTTGCAGCTATATTTGAACTCAATTTTGGGTTAGTTCATTATGATGAAGAACTTTAAACCACTTGCATACAGTATCAGCAGATGAATAATATAACAGTATCTACTGTCTTGTCTTACAAAAAGTTTTGATTGCCACCTCCTTTAATCCAAGATGGCTGATGGTTGTAGCCATGCAGTAATAATTCTATATATGTTTGTGTATGTATGTCTGTCTGTCTGTGATGAATGTGTGTGTTTTGTAAAGTTAATTTTGTAGTAAAGTGTAGTCTTTATACTAGTCTTAAAAACCACATGTGGACTAAGATGACTTTAAGTCTTCTTTGTCTAAGCTATTATATATTATATAGAGTTCGGCCAGTACTACCTGGACTAACTAAGTAAATTGGCAAGAGCCTTCCATTAGATAATTACTGCAGTGACACTAACAGGTGCAGATGCAGTGAGGAGCTTCTCGTTTCTTAAACAACCATCAATTTTCTAGGGAGCATAAAGATTGAACTGTGGATCAATGGAAAAAGGTCCAGATTGACCCTGTTCCAGAGTGACGGGTGCATCAGGGTGAGAAGAGAGGCAGATGAAGTGATTACCCATCATGCCTAGTGCCTATCGTACAAGCCACGGACACATGTCACGGACAGATTCCGAGATGACAATGCCAGGATTCATCAGGCTCAGACTGTGACAGAGTGGTTCAGGAAGCATGAGACGCCACAGAGTCCAGACCTGAACCCCACTGAGAATCTTTGGGATGTGATGGAGAAGACTTCACGCAGCGTCTGACTCTCCATCATCAATACAAGATCTGGGACAAAAATTAATGCAACTCTGGACGGAATGAATATTGCAACGTTGTAATATTATGAAATATTATGTGGCATAAAGGCTAAAGGCATCCAATGAAATATTTTGTGTGAGACTTTTCTTTTGGCTGGGCTGTGTATATCCTATTATATATATATCACAGAGAGAAGTGGAAGTGACATCAGTGGTTTTTAATCAATAGCAGATATATTGAGGGTTTGGGTTAGGGTTAGGTTATTCATTTTGAGCACAACAGCATTTTGTAAAGAACTAAAATGGATTTGAGTTTTAGCAGAGTTTCGAATACTTGTTACTAATTTGGATAATTGTTTCCCATGATGCTTAGAAAGTGCAGGATGGATGAATGGGTCTGGATATTTACCAGATTTTACATCTTTGTCCGTAACACACAACTTTAGCATCCTATCTGAGTCTGAGCTTTAAGAAGCGAATCATTACCACTGTCAGATTGCGTTTTCTCCAGTTAAAGAAATCTCTGAAATCAGTCTGTCTTCTGGCCCCGTGATCTGGAGAAACCTTTCACGCCTTTACTTCCTCTTGCCTTTAGCTGCTTATGTAATGGTGTTAGTCAGTCGTCTGTGTCTGCTGTGGAACCTTCACATGCTGCTGCTTGTATTTGAACTGCACCAAAAGAAAAGTCAGACATATCACTGCTGCACTGACCTGTGTTTACTGGTGTCCAGTGAGGAATAAAATTGATTGTAAAGTGTTAATATTTGTTTTTGAACCCAGAGGCTTTATTAACATCTAAAAACATTGAGGACTTGACATCTAGAAACATTGAGAGCTCAGAATCTTTGATTTCTCAGCTCATAATGTCACAATTTTCAAGTTATTTCAGAATAAAATGAATATAAGCTGTAAGACATAATAAATAATACATGTGTTTGAATGTACGTGTGTGTGTATGTGTGTGTGTGTGTGATCAGTGTCATGCTGTGAACTCCTGCAGGTGTTACTGGGAGTGTCTCGTTAGCTGCTGTGTTAATGCTGTGAAACACCAGGACGTCCACATAACCTGTTAGAATTACAGCAGAAACACAGACACATACACACACATACAGCGCAAAACACACACACACATAGAACCACGTTACATCAACCAAAGGAAAACAAACCATTCGCCCTGTGTCATCATTACAAGTTCCTGATTTTACCGTTTTGAGAAAAGATCTCAGTTACAAAATCAGATTTTATCTAGTCATCATTCAACATCAGATAACATGGAATCTGATGACTTTTACATCAAAATAATGATGTAAAATAGAAGAAGCACTAAAATCCAGTTGGTATAGATTTGGAATCACTGGGTTTCATGACATGGAAACTATTGGAAAAACCACAATTTTCTATTCCAATATGTAGCTTAAAGAATGAATTATAGATTCGCATTTTTGCTTTTTTATTTATTTACATTTTTTTATGAGAAAATCAGTGTTTTTTAAAAGCTTCCATGTCATGCGACCCAGTGGCCGTGTTTCCATAAAATGTCAAGTGAAATTGACGTGAACTTTTGAAAAGTCATTAAAAAAGGAAACGTGAATTACATGATCCATGAAGTGGTTTGGAGAGAATAAACTAGACTGTATTGTGTCGTCAGCACGTGGCACTGTAGGTAACGTTACACATGACAGAAGATTCTGTTTTCAATCTAAAATAGGTGTAATGTTTTGTTTTATTTCCATGGATGAGGCTGAGGAAGAATCTACCTGTTGTATTTCCAGACATGTTTTCACACTTTATCAGAATATCTACAAAGACGCTACAAACAGCTGATCAGTCACATGAGTTAAATGTTCACTATGTCAGAATTCATTAATTGTTTCCATTTCCCCTTACACAAATTATCTCTTTTTAGAAATACGAAAAAAACACCTCAAGCAAGCAAAAAAAGCTTTTTTGCAAAATTTGGCACATGTTTTTTCCATCAACAGCGAAATTTCAAAATGTGTTTGTGGTGACTCCCAATCTATGCTGATGCACAGCACTACACTGGAGAAATAAGAGAAGTTTATTGATAACTAGGCTTAACTTTTCTCAGAATAACAAGAAAAAGCATCTAACTTTTTCTATAGTGAACGTTATCCATTTCCGAATACACACAAACACCATACGTCACTTTCTCAGCCATCAGGCAGTGGGATTAAAGACTTAGCAGCAGTGATTTGAAAGGCTCAGTGAATGACCCCATGTTAATTATCACCACTGAGTATGAAACCGTGCAGTCTGGAAGGTCTGTGTCTGTCTGGACTTTGGAAATTGAACAGGACTGATACATCAGAGCAGCAGCCATGTGTCTGGCAGCGGACGTGTGTTTTTTGGAATATGAGTTTATTGTTTGTTTAATTGTTGTGATTTGGGAGCTGTTATAGAAACAGGCTGGGAAATGATTGTGTGTGCGGCGTGAGGCGTAATTCAAATCGTGGAGGTTTAAAAACATATTTTAATTTATAAACCACAAATGAATTAACTCATTCATCTCCTCTTGTTATCATTTATGTTTGGTTTTGAATAGATAAACAGAGTATTCAGTGAATAGACCAATTTACAGCTGTGTTCGCTTCCTCTTTCTGTATAAATATCCTCAATAGTGGAAATGAGGCACAGTGTCGAGTGTTGCAGCCATTCTCAAGTCACCTATGATTGAGATGAGGATTCCAATTTGTCTAAATTAAATTCCAGTGTTGCTGGGGGCCTGGTAATCTTGTCCACCCACTCACAGGAAGTGATAAATCTAAACCTAAGTGCAGCCTTCAAAACATGACACTAGGCTGTGTCCTCATTCAACACCTACATTTCATTTCATTTTTATTTTGCACATTTAAAATATCCAGTTGATAAAAATAAAAAATATAAAATGATACAGTGCAGGAAGAGGCAAAAAAGCACAAATAGGCTTATAGCACACCCCCACCTATATCAAAATAACTATGAGAAAATCAGATATTTGAAAAAACACAAGAAAAAATAAAACATACATACACATAGAGGCACACATATAGATACATACACATGCTTGTCACATTCTTTGCAATATAAAACTAAACATTCAAAATTGTAGAAACAGAACAATAAAAAAAATATATAATATGAATACATACATGTAAAAAATATTATGAATTACCAATAAAATTACCTTTCAAACATCTGCTTAAAACTTTCTATATTCTGACATTTTTTAGCTAAATAACAAATACGATTCCATAACTTAGCCCCTCCATATCTCATTGAAAATTGACAGTGCCTGGTGAGTAGATGAGGAAGATGAACATCAGCTGATTGTCGAGTTTCATAAGCATGAATCTCTGAATTACCTTGGAAATAGGACAGAAAATGATCAGGAATCCTTCCTTTGTTAGAGTACATTTCATAGAAAAAAACACAAATCTGAAAAGTATTAATATTATATATAGTAAAGATTTTTAGTTCCTTAAATAAAGGGATGGATGGGGCCCATGAATCGGACCGGCTTGTAACTCTTACAAAGCGCTTCTGTAGGACCAAGATTTTGTGGAGAGGAGTTGGAAAAGTATTAGCCCAAACTATGTTACAGTATGAAAGATAGGGATAAATCAAACTGTAATAAAGAGTCAGCTGACAATTGGTGGTGATCAGATGGCTGAACTTCCTTATTATCCCAATTGATTTATTGACTTTAGAACTAATTCAGTCTACATGTTCTCTCTAGCTTAAGTTCTCATCTACAATGACACCCAAAAATCTACTTGATGGCACGCGAGGGAGTTCAGTTGAATCAAGTTTAATTTTAAATACATCTTTTTTGCCACAGAAAAACATCTAATTGGATTTTTTAATATTCAGAGATAATTTATTTAATTTAAACCATGTTGCATACTCAGCTAAACCAGTATTGGTGTCTGTTATCAGAGTTGTAAAATCTACATTAGACAAAATTAGTGTTGTGTCATCAGCAAACAATTGGGGACATTTTTTTACAAACATTAGACAGCAGGATGGAATTTTGCCAGCCAGTTTCCTCCCTACGTTTACAAAAAAGTCCATTTTTCAGCAATGTCTGATGGATGGTTGAAAGATGTGTCACCATCATTAAATTCAGCAGGTAACTGGACAGTAGGACTTTGTCTTTGAAGTAACTGGTTAATAGTATTCCACATTTTCTTGGCATCTTTAGAAACCGTAAACCGTACACCGTCCAGGGTTTTCCCGAGGACATGAGTGTGATTAAGGGTTTGATATTATTTTAAATCGGCCTTTCACGAAACTTGGGGTTGGGAACCAAAATGTGTCGCGGAGATGTTTTTATCGGGTTGTCAATTGTCAGAGTAAAATACATGACAATAATATGATTTGAATTGATTTTCCTAAATTAAAATAGTGGAAGAGGGTTTTCTGAGTTTATAAATGTTGACCTATGTGAAAAGGAGAGATCAGAGATGTAACAAGACGAAAACCTTTAGATGTTGAAGTCCCCCAGGTGTTGCTTTTGAACGTGGTGGGTTATCATAGTAATCATAGTATTTATGTCTTTGTAAATACATGGTTTTGAAGGCTGTAACATTCGTCTTTACAGGTGGTTTTGACTCTGCAATTTCTCTATTTTTTCCATTTTATACTTTGAAGCACATCTCTGGCTCGTTACCCTGAGTCATCTGCTCTCCAGTTCTTTGATTTAGTCTAGTGTGGGCTGCAGTGCGTAGGTTTTTTTTTTTTTTTGCCTTAATTAACATTTCAGCCACAGGTTCAAGAGTCTGCATATTCCACTTTTTTAAACACTCAGGCTTTAATTGTGCTCATCTGCGGTGGGATAATGTTTCCCTACACTGCTCTGAACTTCATTTGGAAAGTGAGCGGCTGCATTTCAAAGTGAAGCCAGCAGACTTTTGTGAATGACATGACACGGCATGCCTCATCCTCACACACTGATCTTGACTCAGCTGGTGTTCATGTATATTGAATCAAAAGCTTAGCAGGTGGAGTGGAGCTGTGTAGGTGTATTCGGTGTCAGTCTGTGAATAACAATGTGTATAAGTGTGGTGAACTCTGGTTGGGGAGTGCAGGTGTAGCCTGATGCTGCACAGCTTTTGATTTAAATAAGTTGTCCATGAGGTGTTTCTCCAGAGGGAACAGTAGTAACGGTGCATCATCTGCTTTTGATGTGTAGAGAGAAAAGACTAGGATGCTCTCGAGGCCAGAAATTGTGAATTTATCTGATACTGTAAATGATGCCTTTGTGCATATTCTTATTAATTAAATATTACAAGTTTTGCCTTGAGAAAGTGTTAAGGTGTGAGTTTGTTTTTTGGATTGTACCTCTCCCTAATGTTTTACATCTTGAGGCGTTAATTCAAGGTCTTTTGAGAAATTTCACATGTGTTTTAGCACCATATTGAACTGAAATGACTTGATCCCATTCAAATTTAATTTGATCAGCAGCTGTTTATTCCAGACAGTCTTTTTGTTAATCCTGCTTCAGTCTGCGTCATCATTCACTCGCTCCATTAAAATGAACATAACCACAGATAATTAAAGAGAATTGTCTGGTTGCTGAATTTAAAACGTATGCACAAGTTATGTGACATGACATTACGGTGAGTGGATGAGCTGTCTGGACCATCATATCACTGGATTTGCATGCTGTGTGTGCACCCTGTAAGTCTGTTAACCACTGGATAACATGTGTTGCATCATGCCCCATCCTCCCCGGTGCAGTTGCCGTGGCGATATGCAGAAGTGTGTCACTAATGCCACTCAGGCTGAGGAGCTAACGCACCACTGAGGCTGCCGTTTACGTATCAATAACAGTTAAAAAATAGATGCAGCCCCTTGTTGTTGCAGTCACAGCCTGGTGCCGCATGCCTCGCTCCACGTCAATGCCACATTAGGCTGCATGAATCAGTCAACCGTGCTCAGCTGTGACAGTCAGAAGCATGACAGTTAACCCCGGCTGAGTCAGCTTAGCCCAAGGCGACAGCGTACAAGCTGCATTTGGAACAGATTTATTAGTGACAGTGAATCATAAACTCTGTGGACCCTTCAAACTGATGTAATTCACTCTCTGGTGGCAGCGTTGAAGTCCCTCACTTAGAAAGAGTGGCTTCACTCAGCTGATTGGATTTAAAAAACAAGTAAAAATTCAATTATCTGTTTGGAGACTTTCTTTTTGTCACTAACTGAACAGTTAGAGCTGCAACGTGTAGTCAGATAGTTGGAAGAAATTAGGGATGCACCGATCGGTTGAACATCGGTATCCGATATTTGCTGATATTGGCCGATATCTGTATTACCATGTCTTCAGTTTCCTGAAATAAAGGGATGTATTGATTGATAAGATAGATAAAACATATGAGTAATTTATTTTTAAGAGCAATTTTAAATATTGAATGAATAGGATCTTATGAAACCAGTACTAGGTTCAACGCTAACGCCTCTCTGTATTTCTATCATTCATAATCTATAGCTTGTCATAAGGACGTCACCTGAAACCCTGAAGATGCTCGGTCCACCTCCTCACAGATGGAAAATGTGCACTTCATCATTGACTAATAAAGTGCATTTTATTAGAATTTTTCTAATCCTGAGTCTTTTTGGTCAAATTACCTTGAACACAAAACAGAACAGTATGCTTTCCTATAATTAAAAAATTAAAAACATTTTTCACTTAATCCCACAACTTCACAGCAAAAAACACTTAGAAACACTGCAACAAGCTGGTGTGAAATCCATTTTAGGCAGCAACAATCTCCAAAAATCTTGCAAAATTCTGGAGGGACTGATGAACATGTTCTCCTTCTGACATTCTGCCAGGGTTATATCATTATGTGTGTTGTGCAGCATACACACACGACAGAAGAAAATACTAGTTACTGGATCTAACTCGTGTTTTAAAACTTTTCCTAGCATCCACACTACTCCGCAGGAAATGCAGCTTACCTGTTTTAGTTAGAAACTCCGGGGTTGTGTTGTAATGTGGACGGACAAAAGCAGAGCCTTTTGGAAACGATGAGACACACATTCCTTGCCCCCTGAGCCATCGCGTGATCCTTCCAGGAAGTAAACAAGACATCGGCTTTGACCACCAGCTGTTAGTTCCACATGGGTAGCAAGTCACAGGCGTTTCTGTCTCCGTTAACAGCTGCTGTGCTGTTACATTCTGCATGTTATCGTGGTATTACTGACTACATTCATAGCAGGCGAGCTGTTATTCGGAAGTGTTATCAGCCCCCCTGGTCATGTGATATACATTTCACATGAGTTAGATCATGTTTTCATCTTAATATAGCGTTTTAGAATGAAAACATGTTAGGATGGATGGAGCCCAAGGAGCTGAGATGAGTCAACTCACATCTTGGAAGCAACAGTTCTGTCCTTCCAAAATTATTATCTTCCCTATGCAAACCTACATGCTTGGATATGAGGATCATCTAGCTGATGCTAAAAATAGATAGAAGTGTCTGTTCATGCTGCATCGCAAGCATCTCATATGTGGGACTGACCCTATACGAGGAGGAAGACGCTGGTACTCAAGCATGCATGTTTTTCAATTTTCCATTCCCATTACCCAGTTTATATGTTTCATCCTTTTGCACCAGAATCAGCTACTGTACATCCATAGCTACTTCCAATTTGCTCAGGTGTGCCCAGGGACACTTCAGCAACCCTGTGTTATAACCTCTAGGCTCCATTGAGCTCACACATAGTGTATATACGGTCATACAAACAGCTGGTACACAGTATACCATCGGTCTGTGGAGACTTGTTGACTGGCTCCTATGGAAACAGTAGCCTGCAGGTCTCCACTGAACACACAAATGCGTGCAGTATGGAAAAAAAAAACAAGGAGGAAATGAATCTAAACTGATGACTTATTCATACAGATCTGGTCATTATTGTTGGCATCCATGAAATTTAAATACATCATGTAGAATATCCTAGACAAAAATCTAGTGAAACAGGTTTGATTTGGAGACACTCGTGTTTGATAAAGAACAGCAAATGATGAAACAATAATAATTTTTAATAATAATAACAACAATAGATGGAAAAATATATAAAAACTGAAAGATTCCTTTTTGTTTTTTCAAACTAATGAGAATATCTGCAAGAAAAGAGAGAATTCATGTATGTTTCCATCCACGGTGGTTCTTCATCATCGTGGTTTAAAAATTTGGCTGTTCGATGATGGAAGTCAGGATGATACGACTTTTTCACAGTCTGATACTTCAACAGTTTTACGACAAACAGTGATTTTCTTGACTTTCAAAATTCTCTTTTAAACATCATACAAGTAGCTGACGACATGAATCTAAAAATGGGTCTCTCACTGTCGACTACTGGACATATGTTGTTCTGTTTAAAGTGCTGTTAATTTGAGGAGGAGTGGGATGGAAGGGGGGATCCAACAGAGAGGTGTGCACTGTGCTAAAGTCCAGTTCACAGTTATTATAGTTATGTGTTGGATGTTGAGTGGGGTATGAGGCTGGCTGGGGTGTGGAGGGGCCAGGGCCTTGGGGGGTTGAGGGATCGAGGGGCTGGGGTGTGCATTCAACAGTCTGGCTGCTTCAGGAAGAGGCTGCTTGCTGGCCTTGTGGTTCTGGCATGGATGGATCTGAATCTTGTCCCAGAAGGCAGCAGGTTGAACAGGTGGTGTGCTGGGTGTGACCGGTCCCGTAGGATGTTGTGCACTCTGTTAGGTTAAACTACCTAGTTAGATCTCCATCCTCTTATCCTATCCTACAGTAACTACAACACTAGATTGACTGATCGAATTCTTCTGAACATTCCTTTACAGGGTGAACTTGTTAAACATCATTTCACTTGAAACTCTCCCTTCTTTATATCCCTTTAAAAGTATTTTACAAACTGTTATGAACAAAACATGTTGCTGTTGAGTTATGAATATCACTGGTTTGGTCTATTATTCCTCTTTTATTCTTCGTTAACAATCTTTATGTTGCTTTTATGTATTTATTGTGTCTTACATGTGAAATTGTTTTCTATGTTGCTGCCATTTTGACCAGAACTCCCTGAAGAACAGATCTGATCTCAGTGGGACCTTCCTGGATAAATAAAAGATAAATATAATAACCAAACTAACAGTAATGAAAACATAACCTCCTTAGTAGTGATAATTATTCACCCTCATATAAAGAAGCACTCCTTGTAATATTAAAAGGTTTCAGGCAAAAATGCAGATTAGCTGAGAGAAGTTTGAAGGCGTGATAAATCTGCTGAGGAAGGACTTGGAGCGAGTGTGTTTTCCAGATTGAGATGTGTGGGTGTGTTCTGCTGTCCGGGTGTATGTGTGTGTGTGTGTGTTGTGACCTGTGAGTGTGAGGGTGAGCGGTGTATGGAGGTACAACATCCTGATGAACATAATACCAGCTGAGAGACCACCTGGAATATACAAACCTGCCTGACCCGACGCTCACACACTCACAGTTACCCTGAAGGGCTGCCTCTGGTGAAGGAAGGAAGGAAGGATTAGATGGTAAATAAAGAGGACACAGGATACAAGGACTTCACAGAAAACACAAGAAAGTTCTTTGAGGTTAGATGAGACTTCCTGTGGAGTTGGTTACAGAGTTAGAACAAGAGTTTGTCTTTTCTTCACATCGTGGTGTTTAATGTCGTACACAAACTTGAAGACTTGTGTGTAGTCATAAGATGTGACGTTAATTGAGATGGGATTTGTAGGAGATATTTGTATTTATAGCAAAACATTGCATTTCTCCTGAGTCTTTCATTTACTTGATGCTCATAGAACTCAGGTTATGTCCAACTTGTTTAGTTGTAAAGGATTTATAAAAGGTCAATAATTACATTTTAAACACTTTAGAAATCATTAATAAACAGTTAAGCTTTATAACAGTTGTCACACATTGATTCAGACTCTTTTGGGAGAAGGTTCTCAAATCTGATCTTTTGACTCATATGTGACTCCAATGTGTGTTTTTCATGACAGTGTGAACAGAACAAATGACATGGAATCTGATCTTATCAATTCTGATCTGGTCTACTTCCATATGTGATCCTGAATCAGATTCAGATCTGATTTTTTACAATGTGACCTCAGTCTGAACAGTCAGACTTTTACTTCACTTTAAATTGAGATTCATCACAACTCTGCAGTGGAGGGAGTCACTCAGACACTACGAATGAGCTCAACCGTAAACATGTACAACAGTAAAATGCAATGGTATTGGAGGCATTAAAAAGTGTCTCAGCGTTCACTTCTGATCAGATCTGCTCAATATGCAAATAAAGAAGCTCATCTGTAGACTAAATCAGAGCATGTGTTCATTTCAAGTTGAACAGACTGGATTTCTAATGTTTCTTCATAAATTTACTTCACTGTGCTGCGTGAAGGAGACAGCAGCAGCTTTTAAGGTGGACTGTTTTCTGTCTATTACTCACTCAATACACTTTAAATATGACAACTTTGACCATTCCATTGTTTTTATTGGCTGTCTTGCATAAAATATGCTTTAGTAATGATTGAACCTTCAAGCTCTTAAAACATGTTTACATGTGTCTTTATTTGCATATTGAGCAGGGAAGTTGCATCTGATCAGAAGTGATCTTATTTGGGGATGCATTTTAACACCAGGTGTGAACAGACATTTGGTCAGAGATCTAGATAAGAATGTTAATCGAGTTTGGACCTTTAGGGAGTTGAAATCTGCCCAAAAGTCACTAGATTTGTCTCGAGGCACAAAAGGGTCCTAAAAGGCAACCTATCTTGTGAGAAAATCATTAAGTTGGCAATTCGGATCAGTAATAGAAATTCATTGCAGAGGAGCAGAACCAGTTGTAGTGTAGCATTAGGGAGAAGATGTATTATTTATATGAAAAATTACTGCTACATGATTATTTTATAGAGGATTTGTTTTTTGGTGTCATCCCATTGGGGAGGGGTGAGTCCTCTCTGTCTCTCTAAATCAACTTGTATATCCACAGTCTCCTGTCTGCTATACTGGGTTGTAATCTCTTTCCCACTCCCTTGTTTTCATTTCATTTTTTTCTCCTCCAGCACAGTCAATGTTTTCTCCTTCTTTCTACTCTGCCGTCCCGTCTTGGCCACCCTCCCTCTCATGTAACACACCGTTTCCCCCAGAGTGCCGGTATTTTGTGTCTTTTGTTACAAGCTGAAAGATTTATTACATCCATTTGTTCCTTTTACCGCTCCCCATGTCGGCCTCTTGTCGATCCGTCCATCACTGTGTCTCACACAGGCCTTTATGATGACTTATCAGCCTTCCGTCAGCTGTATTCATACCTGTTTTTCTCTTATGCTTTTCGTTCCTGCAGTTTTATTTCTGGCAGCCTCATGATGCATGACCTCCCTTTCTTTGTATTTCTCTCCTTCACTCTCAAGTCTTTTCATCTTGACGAGCTGAATAATGCAAATAGAAGCCGTTGCCGTTGGTGTGTCAAGGTGATGATTTTGACCCGGAGTTGAGGTCAGGGAAGAAAACCTGTTATTTCATCTATCTCAGTTGTCATTAAAAAATTTTTTTAAAAATTGAAAAAAATCAATTTGCATTTGCTGCCCTGGTCTGCAGAGGGGCAGAGATGATTGAAGATGAATCATGAAGAGTATAAGTGAAGGAGCCAAATCCAGGTGCAGTCCACTCCTCTCCCCCTGGTTCTGACTCTGTCCATCATGTTAAAACATTTAGGAGCTCATTTTAAAGCGAAGCATACGCCTTCTGGAAAAAGCCACACTTTTCAGCCAGAAAATCAATTCTGACCAAAATCGATTCCTTCACTCTGGAGCTGCTTCCATCTGACTCTCAGGGCTGTGCAGCTTTCTGTGACTTTCATGTAGCACTAAAAAAACCAACCGCAGAGGCTCCCGCAGACATGTTTTCATAATGATATTCATTCCTCTCTTTGTAAAACACAACATGATCACTGATGTGCTGCTCTGCAATAAATTGTAAGTCAGGATGGATGAACCCGGCCGAAAAAGTATTAGTATAGTATACTATTAGTATAGTTTTAGGGTTTTTCAGGTCTGCTGACCTCACATGAAAGATTCATGGAGGTGTGGAATAAAATGCATGCAAGGTGCAAGTACTTTCTAGAGCTGGATCCGAATGTTCCACTGTTCAAATACTCATTCAGCGGGTGGACATCCAGTTTTCAATTTTAATATTCACACATTTGCTTCATACAGCAGCGAGCAATAAGCTAATTATGTAGAAGTCGTCACTAGACAGTCTTTCTCATGCTAGATCTTAAGTTAAACGAGAAGTAGTGCATCCTGTCCCACTCAGATTGCGTTCAGATGAACCATGCGATGAGTCTGGGTCCCAGTTTATGTATCAACAAGTTATGACATTGTTGTCACTGTTACACTCATTTAACGACATTATATTGTTCTATGTTCTGTTTTATCATTTTTACTGTTCAGTTTATCATGATATTTGTTATTTAAACCCGTGACACTATGAGTGAATTCACTGAGGCGCTGGGATGAATACGAGCCCGCGAGGTGTGGAAAGACTAATAGAGAGATGCTCTACTCTCTGTGTGAAAAACCGTAGTAACTTATTCTCCCACCGACGTTTTGAATAGTCGCTGTTGAACTGCAGCTACCTGTGAAGCCCCAGAGCCATAAAAATGGCATTTGGGCCAGCCCTAGTAAGACTTAAAAGTATCATATATAATGTGAAAACAGTTTCATGTATTAATTGCTTTTATGCATAAACCGAACCAAACATTAGCCATGACATTGTCACAGCCTCAATGCAACAGTTCTGTAGTTTTGTTTAACATCATCAACAGTATTTTCTGCATATATATAATTTGGAAGTGAGTAGAAATCGACCTATTCTGTCGTTTAGGTATGATGATTAAATTTCTTATGTGTGAAGGATTGTAATGTACTTTGACTTTCTGTGTAAAGGATCATGAATTTTCCACCAAAGTCCTTAAGCACAGTCTCCAGTGGATCAATGCCTAAACAATTAGACAAAGGGTCCAAGTTGTAAATGTGCTGACAATGCTGGCAGATTACCTTTACATTACCTTCTTGTTTCCAGGTCAGGGTTAAAGTTGTTGCCACGTCTGTGTACAGAGTTATGGAAATCAATGCTAATTAAAAACCATGATGCTAACAGGCATCAGGCACAGGTGTATGAAAAAATCAATGTTAATTCACAGCTGCGTGGCCTGCATTATTTCTGTCTTATTCTGGGGACACTCAGCTCTCTATTAAATTAACTGATACAAGGTTAAACCCTCATTACTTGTTGCTTTGTTTGATAAGACACAGTAACGGCAGAGAAAAGATAATCTGAGCCATTATTCTGCTGTGATATGTTAAGAGCAGAATAACTGATTAGTTTAGTCATTACTGCACTGTGTAATTAAATTCCGCTGCTACATTTTCATCTTAAATGAACATAAATGTACACGCTGAGACGATAGTGTGTGAAAGTTCTGCTAAACCACTGACGCTTGACGCCAATTAAGATGTGTTAACGCTGTACTGGAAGTGATGAAAATTAATTTGCAAGTGGAAGGTGGCAAATGGAGAGGGAAAGAAAACAGAGGAAAGAGCAGAGAAAGAGAAAGAGATAAATGGATGTCAGAACCAGACTGAGGATCCTACAGTGTGTTTCTCTTTCAGACTGGTTAAATGCACTAGTCCATGCATTTTGTTTCCATACATCAAACCTTTCCGTCTCAGCCAAGCATCAAAACTTTTTTGAAGTTTTATGTTCAGGGACATCGATGAATCACATAATTAATGTTAGAGGAAAGAAGAAAACACACAGTTCTGATTCTGCTTTTCCTCTGACGGTATCAGCTTGATTTTGCTCGGTTTTGATACCAGCGCATTGTTTCAGTGTGGCTGGTTGACATAGCAACACAACTGCATCATGTTCAGTGCAACTGTAGCTACAAACAAGGCAACAGTGGTGCAGGAGGAAACTTAAAAATATAAGTTATGATTTCTGGGTGACAATATAGTTATCAACCACAGACTTCAAATCTGTGGTTGATTTATCAGCATAGAGCCTACTTCAAAACTTGCTCTGACATTTTTGACGTTTCCCACTAGGTCAGCTATTTAAAAATATCATGCATGGCGACATAATGACACACGTGTATCAACACAGTCACAATTCTGGATCAATCAGTCTGTGATCTGCATGAATTTACATTGCGTTTAGTGTCACTTTATCTGCTTGGAAATTTGGCAAAGGTGCTACTAGAAACAGTATCTGTTATCAGCTGGTATCTATACTGTATTTGATTTCACATTTTCAGTCAAGTTTTTAAATGTACAAATTGACAACGCACATAAAAACATGTTTATCTGCTAAACCTCAGACTGGTGATGGTGACATATGAGTCGTGTTGTAGAATTTGAGATTGGGCTTTTTGAATTTGACTTTTTCTCATCTCTCTCTCGATCATATTTTTACTCATCCTCGTTTCATTCTCAGACAAAGAGGACTCTGGATTTTATTCCAAGACCACAACTGTGGGACATCACTAAACTGCACTATACGTCTTCCCCACTTTTAACCCCTTTAAAAATCATTATATCAATGTTATTGGAAAGAGAATGAGCTGGTTTGGCCACATCATTTCATATCAATCATATCCTTGTGTAACTATTTGATAAACTTGGTTACCACAGTACAGTTGTGGTGTGTCTGGTCTGGTCTCAGTCTTGTCCTGGTCTCTTGTCCTGCCTTGGTCTTGTCTACAACATTAAATTTAAGAGTCGCTACATAAACTATAAGGACACTTTGAGAGCGCCCTCACAGTCCTGTAATTCAACCAAACGCCCTGTGTTACAACAATGGAAAAAAGCGTCAAAGTCAGTAGTTTTCACACAACACGGCTGACTCATGTGACTGATCATGACCTCCTTGGCAGAGGTAAATTAAATCACCTCACGTCAATCAGACAATTCTTTTTCCTTCTAATTACAACAAAAGCAGTTCCAATTTGTAAAAAGCTCATTTTCTTATTTCAACAAAGGCACAAAAATGGCTAGTAGCTATGTTTTTAATAATTTATTTGGATCCCCATTTGTTTTTACATATTTTCCTGTGGGTCTCCCTGGGGTTGTGGTTTCACTTTCACACTGAACAAGATCCTCACACGACACATGTCAGCTCCAACAGACAGCAAGGGCACAGAGTGTAATCACCAACATTTCTGTCTTTTCTGTAAGTTGCTCTTTTCCTTCTTTTGCAGAGACACTTTGCACCCAAATCTTCTCCAGTCTTCAGTGTTTTTGGGATAGAAAACATCAGAGATAATCCAGCATGGCAGCAGTGTTGGAGCTAGAAAAAACACTGTAATTAAATTAGTACCCAGCCTTAGAGCGTGTGCTGGTTGTCTGTTAATGATGGCAGGAAGCAGATGGTCATACTGGTCTTAACTCATCACCAAAGCTGTCTTCTGTCTGTTATATAAAAAAATTAGCTGCTGCCTGTAATGATTTAAATCAAGGCACTGGAAAGGACTTACAAGAATTTAGCTTCAAATTATTTTCTCAGATTCAGCTGAACTTTAATATTTGTTCATTCTAATTTGTTCTCATGTAGCTAAAGTTTTTTAAGCATTCCTGAAACGATGGACGTGCAAGTGAAAACAGATTTAAGGCTCTGTTGGACTTTCCGTGCATCTGTGTATTGAATAAAACATGTTTTTTTCCTGACAGACAGCTCTACTGTAATTGTATTTGAGAAGTTACACTAACAAGACTGTCAAAGGATTCTGTCACACAACGTTTCATGAAGTTTACTGGTAACTGCAAGACATGACCTTAGCTTCATTAATGTTAGCACTAGCACTTGTTGTATTAGCACAGTTGTAGATGTAGATGTCCTTTAGCAGTTTTATAGACATCTCCTTTATCATTGTGGTCTATGTAACGTGGATCTCCACTGGTGGAACAGGTGACAGAAACAGGTCGTTTTTGGGGTTTTATTTATTAATTCATCCTGATTATCAAGCATAGCAGATATTACCAAAAATCTTCTTAGTCATTAGAAAAAAAGAAAAAGATTGATGTTTTATTTCCAAAAAAAAATGTCCTTGTCCCCAGTAGGTTTTGGGAAAAAAGAAATAACAAGGCAAGAGAAATAAGCTCTGAAGCTTCAGTTGCTCACACTCCACCTCAAGCCTCTTAACTCTGAACACACTCCTACCGCTGACCTCAGCCTGAATCATGTAGATGCCACTGTCTGTGGTTGTGGGGAACAGACACATGCTCCAGTGACAAAATCCACTCATAATGGATGTGCAACTTGTTTTTAGGAAGGATAAGTGTAACCACAAAAACCTGACACAAACCTTTTTTTCTTAATAGAAGGGGGGAAACAAGCTGGTATAATATTGCATGGTGGTGGTGGTGGTGAGCTGGTAATGGCCTCCTCTGGTGTTAAAACGGGCACACTCTTATCTCAGAGTTTGCGAGTGGGGTGTGGCCATCTGACCTTTTCCTTTGAGGGACATACAAGAAATGACTCGCTCCTAGTGCCAGCCATTCTCATCCATTTTCTCATCGTCAGCATTGAATCCACCTCGGCTGTGACTGAAATAATGAGAAATCATTTCTGACTGGTGGACTGACCTCTGATGCAGTGAGCAGATCCAATGAGAGTAGAATCGTCAATTATCGAACCATTGCATGTCCTTTAATAATAAATCTGTCTCCCTCTCTCTCCTGCTCCATCTCACTACACCTCCCTTGTTAAATGAGCTCTGCTGTATGCATGGCAGCTCACTGAACTCATTCAATAATGTGTTGGAGCCAGAAGGTTCAGTCTGCTGAGGTCTGAGGTCTCGGTCTTAACCAGTACCACTGGTAATTGACCAGTCCTGTTTTCTTCTCAACAGACTGAGCGATGAGCTGAAACATAAACTCATACAAATTGCTGCCAGATTACTATGAATATACCCAGATTAAAGTAATAAAGTATAAAGTAGTTGTCAGCATCTGAAACAGTTTAGTAAGACCTCAATCAATACTTACTTATGGGGCTGCAAATGAATTTCATTATCGATTATGACAAACGAGAGAAAAAGGGAAGCAATATGGCAAATCTTCACATGGTTTGTCATATTTACTTGAAAAATGACTGAATCCAGAGTCGTTCTCACTCCCCAGTCGTCACATTCTGATACTGGGTCTTTGGCACTTGGTGTCTGTTTTCATCACAAGGGAAACCAGATAGAATTCAATTCAATTTTATTTATATAGCCCAATATCACAAATCAAGATTTGCCTCAAAGGGCTTTACAGTCC
>JAPQRN010021912.1:0-16963 GCA_037367275.1 Coranthus polyacanthus | reverse complement strand
CATGTTCGTGCGCTTACGTCACGTTCTTATTGGAGTTGAGTTCTAAGCTAACAGCCGGTGTTAGCCTCTGTTGTCGCTTTGGAGAAGTAGAGAAGCAATTAAGACACGTACATTTCTTCACATATGTCAAATATTGCACTTAAATCATTACTTCAATTTTAACCTGAATAATGGTTTTAATTGTGTTAATGTCAGTCATTGGCTGTAATTGGAAAATTTCCAATCAGTTATTTTAAAATAAAGTATCATCAACTGATAATGAGATGTTACAATGCACAATTTAATACCCACACATTACTGTCACAGTTTTTGCACATTGTCCTCTTCCACGTACATGAACAGAGATGTTTTTTACATTTACCATGACACTTACCTCATTAGTAAGGCAGGAAGTAACGGTAACGTATAAATCCGATTATTCCTGTTAGCTGTTGTATACAGCAAGCAGTCACATTTACCGCCGTGAGACATGGATGAAAGGATTTTTTTTTTCCCTGCCTGCACACATAACACAAAGGCTTATACATGCACACGCATTGTCTAAAAGGACCAAAGAGTTTTATTTTCTTTAACTCAAAGCTGAAGCTCCAGCCAAAGCAAATAAAGCACCCAAAACACCGGAGCATCTGTGCCGCTGAGGGAGGCTCGGCACAGTTAGCGCAGGCATCTGATACAACGAGGCGAACCCTTTCTAGTCAACAGTTAACACACAGGGGTGATGAAGCACCGTGGAGCATCAGAGTGCAATTCATCTGCGCACTGTTGCCATGCAAACACACAAGTAATTATGGCAGATTAGAGGAAGTGGAGATGAGGTGAGGTAGAGGGCAGCGCGAGTGTTGGGGTCACGACGTAAAGTAGTCCACACACACAGGCGGCGAGAGAGAGTGTCGACTGAGCCAGGTTTAGATAGAAGGTGAGCGGTGCTGATGTAAATGATGAGATAAGAAGCTTAGTCGAAGCGCCCAGTAGATTAACTGGTCAGCTTGTTATAAGGGCTCCGGCCCACTTTAACACCAGACAAGCAAAGGATGAAGCAGAAAGAGCATCCTCAGTTACCCTTTTTCTCTCGAGGTAGTTCCAGGACGGGTTCGGTGCCAGTGATTAATCCTGAACCAGTTCTTTGTGTTTTCACACCAAGATGTGGTTCTCGACTAGGAAAACTGGCTCCAGAGCGGCACCAAAACTAGAACCTAGAATAGCCTTCGTCGGGGACTGGGATTATCGTGACCAACAAAATCAACTAAAACTTTGTGACCACCATTTTTATTTTTATTTTTTACCCAGCCCTAAGACGAGAACAGAGCTAGAGCACATAACTGTTCAGAGAAGAAGAAAAAACAGAGCTCCTGTATGGACATGATATCGGAGACACATTACCTCCTTGCCCTGTAACAGAACATACATTTAAAATTCGCTTGCAGAGATAAAGATTTGTTCGATGAGGTACCATATTGATAGTATACTGTACTGTACACCAGCTGTGGAAGGAAAAGAAACATCAAGTAGGCTGATAAATTGCCTCCAGATTTGAAGTTTATAAACTACATTCTCGACTGAGAAAATCTTCAAACTACAATACTGACTCAACAGTATTCTGAAATGTGTAAGTCGTTCGCGAGCTTGCTTCTTTCTAACGTTGCCACTGCCTCATCTATGAACAGTTACAGTTTACGGACCGTGACGTGATGACGCCGCTTTACGGTGGCTCTTGAACCAAGTCCGAACCGACACTGGCACCAGCCCAGGCCTAGCACCGGCTTCTTGTCGGTGGAAAAGGGGTCAGTGATATTCAGGAAGCGTTTCAGCATTGCATTTCATTTGTGAGGGAATTCTCCAATACATCCAAGCATAATGGCACACAAAGTACAAAGGTCACCTTTTTATACCAGCAATTACTACGAGCCCAAGGCAGTGGCCGTGGACGAAGACGTCATAGCTCCTTTGAACCTGCTCGTGCCGTTCGCTACTCACCGGCTTATCGGTGAAGGGGGTCGACTCAGACGGCGCCATGTCGTAATAAGGAGGCTGAAGTGGAAGCTTCTGCATTTCCTCCTCCTTGTCCAGATGAACCACCTACAGGAAACACCAAGAGCTCAGCAAGCCTTGCTTATAATGAGCTCAAACAGTCAGAAACCAGGCAGGTCAACCGGTAATACTGGAGCTGCTCTGAAACCCTCCCCAAGCTTAACTTTACAATTAGCCCATCGCCGCAAACAAGAACTCAGGTTGCACACACCTCAGTATGAAGCGTTGACACTTCAGCAGAATGTGACTTTTTTTTTTTCTTCATTTCTCACCGATAATGAGCAGAATTTAGATGAAAAGTTTCACAAGGAATGTTGTTTGAAAGCAGTGTGAACTTTAGCTGCTGCTCTGAACTCTCTCTTTCTATACATATACTGTGTATATACATGTGTGAAAGTAATTTTATCAAATTAATCACGTCCTCATCACACAAAACAGCAGTTTGAAACAGCAGTGCCAAAGGAAACTTCAGCCTACTGCAGCCACTAATACAAAAAAAAAAAAATATTTTGCATACATGAAAGTTGTATGTGATTAAAAACAGATATACATAGATGAATATAGATGAATTAGAGCTTGGTAAACACATGTTGTCAATACGTGGATGGCGCTCCTTGAAACAACCTGTGCAGAATACTGTATACTCTAAATAAAAGAAAGTCTCTTCTTTCTAGTGTTCGCAGTGTCTTGATGTTTCTTCAACGGTGCCTTAGCTTTGTATTCCAGAAGATGTGAACCTGGACTGTATTATACAAGGCAACACATTATTAAATCTAAAAATCAAGTCATTCATTCAAGCCAAATCATTTTTTTTATTCTTCTTATTATTAGACCTTATGCATAGGCTCCTGTTTCAATGCTCCAAATTAATATAATATTTTAATTATGATTAATAAAATATTTCAGAGACATTGCCAATTTGCACCAATTAGAACTGTATCTTAAATTCCTGTTACAGTAGATGATTTGCAGGGCATAAGGTTTAAAGGTGACATTGTGATAATTACTTGACAGAATTAATTTAGTTAATATGTATATGTAGCTACTGAACTGAGCTGGTTTCAGTGTTGTTGAATACATAAATTAAATTAACCTGAACTGTGTAATCCGGAAAGCCGTGTGTGTATTGTAAATGTCTACAACGGCTTACTCTACCAGTGCAGAAAGTACTTTTTCTTTTTTTTTTTTGCCTAAATTGAATTCAGAAGTGAGGAAGTCGTTACATTAGAAAAGAAATTAAACCAATTCTGGTTTACTTTCAAAAAACGTGTCACACCATAAAACTCCAGCTGGACAATTTTTACAACCTAAGGCTCTTTTGTTTCGTTTTTTTAAAGAGGCATAAAAATAAATGGATGACGTACTATATTTAGCTTCCAGCTGTTGTAAGTACTACTGTACGTATTGTAAGTGCTATATTTAAGGTGCGTCAAACAAGTTCTGCTGTCAGGTTTTCTTTTCTACAACGTGGAACAGCGTGATATAGCTATATAGTTTTCTTTTCAAAATGTGCCTGCAGTGTGCTCCTAATTGATCCGTCAAACTGTGTCATAGCTACAAAGTAAAGTTCGGCGCCACCGACGGAGCGTCAGGGGTTTTTAAGGTGGGAGCCTGGCTCACTAATGCATTTTCTAACGGCAGCTAAATGCTCACAAAACCTTCATTAAGTGCTTGTCAGACCTGCGTATTGCACAATTAAAGAAAGTAAAAGTGACTGAAAGACAATGCATTCAAAACAATTCAATTACAAAAGTGATGTGAGATTCATATAATAAATTCTGAACATGCGTCTTTGTGAGATACCTTTTGTGACGCTCAATTTACAGGATCAAAAGACTGCCAAATGTTGAGTGATGCCTATTCTTCTTACACTCAGGAAAGCTAGACAATATGGGCCGCACTGGATTAATGTGAGGCTTTCCATTCATATTATATCAAAGGGTGAAGAAATGAATGGCTGAGTGGTCCAATGGTGAGCTGAGCGCCAGACTTCATGTGCAGGAGCGGATCTAGAGAAATACTCATGGGGTGGCAGGAGGCATGATGGGAGCTGGAGCAAGAGATGGTTTTGAACTGGGTGTTTATGTTGCATTTACATGACTGATCAGAAATGTAGGGAGTGGGGAGGCTGAATTTGGAGGCAGTATGGATGATCTTGGTGAGCTTGTTTCTGATGGAGATCGTTAACGGGGTAAATCAACAGCAGAAGGCGGGGGCAGCAGACACAGCTCTGAGTTTGCGTCGTTGTCGCTGCCGAACAGGCCATCGGAGCGGCGAGTGGCATCAGGGTGGAGTAGATCTGTTACCGACCTCTCACGTCTCCTGAACCACCAGGCCCTTTGTTTCTGTGTGCGACTGGATGCACAAAGTCTGGAACAGCTCCTGTTAAGGGAATGGGGAGCGTCATCTCATGCTGCCTTCGCTGCCACTCGGACAGGGTTTGGCTCGTTCCGAGCAGCCGCAATTTTTCATAAATTATATTGGCCAAAACTGGGGTGGCAGCTGGGGTGGCAAGGCATTTTTTTAGTGGTGGCAGCTGCCACCCTATGCCACCCCTGTATCCGTCCCTGCAATTATATGGACGAAGTGTTTGTCTGGAGCATGAAGACATCAGCCTCCTGGATGCTTGTCTCCGTTTGGCTCTCCGAGTCCTTCTCACAGCAGAATTTGCAGACTGTTTGTGATGTACTGAGCGCAGATGTTGATTCTTTGACTGTGTTGCCAGTTTTGCTCTGTGCATTGGGCAATGATGAAACCATGAGGCTGCCAATTTCTCCAGGCCACTCAAGTCACCTAGCAACCTATTTGCAAATAATGGTGAAGTATCCAACATTACGCCTCATTCTGAATAATAAGATATATTGTATTTGTCTCTATTTGATCAAATAGAGAGGGTTTTATAACCCTTCTGAAAGTCAAATAAAAATGTATCATCTTTTCTTTAAGTTGTCCTTTCATTGTTATAGTGGATTAAAATGCACCAGTGTGCTTCCGTGATGTTTTATTCACATTAACAAACGACTGTCTGAGCTGCCGACATCCGTGATAGCAGCCTGTTCACTGATTTCTACGTAGAGGAATCAGGTCGTTTTTGTTTGTTTTTCCATAAAAATCCTCACGTTCCCTCCTGATTTACTCAACGCCTCCCTTCTACTCCTCTACAAACGTGCAACAGCAGCTACCCTTAGCTTAAACCTTAGTATTAACTAACAAACAACCAGCACAACACAGACTGCAACACAAACTTCACGTAAACACACACAAATCTTTCACACTGAAGCTTGAAACAGTTTGTTAACTTTATTGTTCCCTAGGGGAAATTAGTTAGTCCTTCAGCTCACGAAAAAGAAAGAAAGAAAGAAAATTAAAATAAAATGAACTTTAGTTTTTCTTGGCTATCTCTAAGGTTAGGTAACGTAGAGCCCTGTGTTTGCAACACCATTTACTTCCTTCCTTATTTCTTGTTCTTTCTTGTACACGTCAGAGCAACAGAGAAGAACTTGTTTTGGTTGTAGGAACCTATTCGGTAGCTAATGTTAGCTAACGTAGCTGGTGTTCACGAGGCCATTTTGATCATTTATTAACAAGCACTCGATTTGTAGATTTTCGTCTTCTTTTGGTTTTATGATTTATGAGGTAATTCCTCAAGCGAGAAACCCTTTTACTTTGGTTATTTTGCAGTAACGTCTGTCACTGAAACAGTTAATGACTAAATGACGTTGCAGCTTTCGTTAGCGTCATCCCCGTGACCTTCTGCACACGCAGGGTGAATTACAACTTTAAACAGTATGAAACCTGAAAGCTTGAGCCTTAAAAAGCACTGGTCTCTGCAGCATGTTAAATACATTTTGTGCTGCACATGCCTCCTTGTATAACTGTGATGCTTATTGCTTATGCATCACTAATCATTGTTTATTCATGTGTCCTTTACCCATTATGTCATGGCCCTGCTGTTATGTTTTTTCTTCTTACTACTTTTATTTTCCCAGATGCGATGATGCTGAGCATGCAGCTTCTTTTAAAGCAACTACAGCCATAAAATTGAGCACATTAAACCCTTTAAAGTGTCTATTACAGCCTCATCTTTCTGCTAATCACCAGCGAGTCAGGAATTAGCTGCCTTGCTCAAGCACTCCTTTGCAGTAGTTGTGTAGTGAGCAGAGAGCATTACTTCCCTTCTCTCTGAAACTTCCTCAGCCTAGACGACCTTGAAGCCATAAAGAATATCGTAAAGTTAGATTTAAAATCTCAGCATCCTACTCAGTGCCCATAGTGGCTAGGTGAATCTTCAATTATTCAGACTCCAATAATTCTTTTTTCCACTTAGTCGCCCCAATTTGTGATGGCTAACTTCCTTGCGCTGCGGACCTTGTCACTATTAAATGTCTTCTCACTGTGAGCGTCCAAAGCACTCTCTTCTATGAACAATGGCAGCGAATTTGGATGTGTGCAATACACACCGCTGCACCGGTAACAGGTCTGGAATGAAAGCAAGGTTACAGAAATCAAAAAACCAAAAGACATTTTAATTAACTGAAATAAAACCAAAAATGAGACTTTACAAAAAGAAACGATGACTAAGTTAAACTGTATTTAAAAACTGACTAGAATGAATCAAAATTATAGAGAAAATGTCCTTAGTTTTTGTCTTGTCAGTTTATTTCATAGTCGAGTAACACCGACACATCTTTTCTGCCCTCAGTGAATCATTTAAAAACGGTTTGATGCTTTGTTGTTTCATTACAAAAAAGGGACTAAAAGTAACACTGAAACTAATAAAACTAAACTAAAACTTTAAAAAAAACACAAACTGAATTAAATAAAAATACTTTCAATACTAATACAAAAAAGCAACAACAAACAAGTTATAAAATGAGTTATATATGTTTAAGTAAAATAAAAACAAGTGAAGATTGTATTCCCACTCTGGATGCAAAATGTTGTCAGAGGGACGTGTCCTGTGAATAAAATGCTGCAGATTGTCAGAGGCTCGTGTCATGGTTGTACTTCTGCATTGCAAAGGCTTGCAGTGGCTCATACATGGATTTGTGAACAAAATACACACAGTGCCTTCGTTTCACAGCCTCTTCTGTTACTCATGGGGTTATACTTTACATTACTAGAGTAAACATAGATGATGCACATGCTATTTCCAAACTAATACCACTCCTATGTACCTTTTTTTTTTGTACAACCAATGCAAATGAAAGCAGAGAATGAGCAACGCCGTTTGCAGTGGCTGTCACTGTTACTGTTTTGCCTCTTCGCCCCAGATCAGCAAACTGAGAAGAATTATTGTGTCAGAACATTCTTCTCACTAATCCACTTGATGTTGACATTTCATTTTGGCTCTGATTTAATATTAAAACTGAACATTCAAATTTTGAAAACATAAATTAACAGAGTGATGGAGGGAAAAAAAACCCCAGTCCTTTGAAATAAAGCTCTGTTATCAGAATTAGGAGGTATTTTATAACCTCTGAGAACAGACCGACACTGCATTATGTCCAATGGGAAATCACAGTGACTAGTGATGAATGCCACCTGTAAAAACTGCCTTCTGCACTATAAAACAGGACTTTTTAGTATTTATGCTGCAGTGCAAGGTCAGTAGTTATGTGCCAAATATGGTACACTTCATCACTTTATCAAGGAGAAATTTAATTAAAATCAGACTGGTAATTACACTCCATGTTGGTGGAATAAGGTCTTTCTACATATATACAGAGAGAGTTTTCTTAATGTTAATTGTGCTGTAACTGGATTGTCAGGATAACGCTGCCAGATGTGGGATAATCATAATAATTGTAAGATAATAGAGCCAAATGTACAACAATTTGATCACTTTGTGACACTGTCCTGGCCATACGAGTAAGATCTGCGATGTTCAATATGACGATATGACATAAATGAACTCGCAGTCGGTACCAGATCGAAATCAATTAATCTGGCTTGTAGCTGACAACTATCTGGAGCTTCAGGCATGAATGCATGACATGCACGTCTGCATTTCAACATCTCTTCTCATGGTACATCCTTCAAGTCTGTCAAGCTTGTTGTGATGATGAACACGACTCAAGAGCACGGCTGTCTCTGCTAATGTTATGTATTTGACATTGAATACAGTAATTTATGGACCGGTACTATATTTAACCAGAGCAAATCCATTGGTTATGACTTGACAATTTTTCTCCCGATATGATCATTTTAAGCATCTGGTACAATACTTTAACATCTGGCAACACTGCGTCAGAAGAAAAACATGACAAGCAGAAGCCGAAAGATGAGAGAAACAAGGTCGGTCTATTAGAAATACGATTTAAGCAAGTGAAAGAGTTGGTAACTCTCATTCATATGCAGCAACTTCCTTAAGTACTATCAATAAGCAGTAGTTTGGAGGTTATTGAGGGGAAACTGTTAGTTAATGGCCTGGTAGTTGTAGAGTATGTTATAAAGAATAAGGCTTTTTTTAGTTTTAGCCTAATTTTAGGTTCATTCAACTCCGTATATACACCTGTTAACCTGTTACTATGACTATAGTAAGTGTGTTCTCGTTAACGTACCCTCGGTTGTGTATTCGACCTCCCTACCACACAAAGACATGACTTCTGATCGGATCTCTTCCCAAATCGTCCCTCTCATTTTCGTCTCAGATTTATTTTTTTGCGCTTTCTAGACTGGTCTGTCGGTCCGTCTCATGTTCAAAATCAATTCTCTCAAATATTTCAAGCCAGATCGATGTGAAACTAGGTAAGTGAATAGCTTCGGTGCCAGTGCAGCTCATATGAAAATGCAGGTAATGCAGGGAATGTCAAATGGAAATTGGACACATAATAATCACTTTTTTTCGTCACTGGAAATTATTTATCGACGATTTATCAATGCTGTATGAGTAATAAAGACACCAGATGCTACTAATTTGCGTGTTAATAAGCAGCAAGGAAATGTAACGACAAGATTTATCACACTTCTTAAATAAACATGGGCTTCAATCTTTAACGTTTCATTCAAGTATGATCCAGGAAGTTTATAAAAATCAAGTCAGATAAGCCAGAGGGAGACGAGGAGGAGGAGGAACGATCTTACCTGGATGTCGTCGGATGTCAAGTGTCCCTTCATGTCGCTGTTCTTCTTTTTGGGTGGGGGAGGGGCCGGCTTGTGGGCAGGTGGGAGGTCAGTCCTGTTAAGAGAGTGAAAAGATAACATGACACTCAGCACAGTAAGGGATCGTCACTCTTTACGGCCCTCACCTTCCACAGCACTCTATAATGAGAAGTCCTGCCTGCACTTGCCTTTTTCACTCTTTCCTTGGATTTTGATAGATCTCGTGTTGGTGGCTTTGTTGCAGCGGCAGCCATTCCCCCTGCCCTTTCAAAGGCTCTCGCTGGAGAGACACTGTGCTAATGAGAGTGGGCTGTAATTGGACACTGAGGTGAGGAGATGGGAGGATGGAGGGGGGTATAAGGGGGTGCAAGGAAAAGGGCATGTGTGAGTCAAGTCCTCAGGGTGGATTGCGCCTCATCCAGAGTGCCACATGGACAAACACACTGCCCACTGTGCGGTGGCTGTTTGTTTAACATGTCATTCTGAGCTGTGACTCGAGAGAACTCAGAAGTGAGAGCTGCTTCTCGCCACCTTTCCCTGAATCCCTGGTACTAACATCCTCTAATCTCAAGGTGCTCACCCCGCCCCCTTCTCTGTTGACACACCTGGGGAAGAACAAAGCCTCGACAACAGAACACCTGCGCTCATTTACAAGCCGCCATTAACAGAACAGTAAACATCTATTTTCTTCAAGTCAACAATGAATGTTTCAGTGCAGGTGAAGGCCACCTCAGCTGTTGATATGATAATAAAAAGGAAAATTACTGTGAACAGAACAGGAAAGACAGGAGTAATTGAAAGCTCAACGTTAAAATTGTTTGAGGTGCATCTGGATAATTATTTCCGACAAGGAAGCAGACGGGTTGTTGCTGCGAAATCGTTACAAAGAAAACCTCTTCCCCCGAACATGCTGGCAGTCAGATGTCATCTGTCGTATTCTGACATGATATCAGGAGTGATCAAAGATAATGAAGTGGAGCAGAGACACTGAGCTGTGTACCTACACGCATTATCTCCAGCTCCTCCCCGCCTCCCATTCGCGGTGGTTCACGTCCTTATTGAATAACATGACCTTTCTGCAAGGCCAAGCCGACGTTTTAATGTGCAGAAAATTTGTGCATGAGTGCACCTCTTAACTCTTTCTTTCACGCTCATTATTTCCAGTCCGTATCACCTTGTCTCCAGACAAGGCTGCCCGTACCGATGCCAGATTCATGTGGCACCCTCTTCAGCCTGCCTGCAGCACAGAGGCACGGCTAAAACACTCAGAGAAGCAGCCTAGAACAGCACACTCTCTCATTTACAATAACCTCTTCCAATCGGAGAGTCTTCAGAGGGAAAGCATCCATTTTCTCTGAGACAGATAATTATGGTTTCCACCGGTAGAGCAGTGTGCTCATTATAAGCCATTGTAATCTGTTCCTTATGATTGACTGCATTCTGATACAGGTGAGAACATTCAAAAAAATGCTGCGACAGCCGACATTTCAGGAAATGTGAGTCAAAATAGAATTTTCCGTTTCTGTCTGACTTACAGTAAAACACCAAATTATGGCATTTTATGAATTTGTTGAAGCAAAACACCTCAGGCACTGACCTAATTGACATCTTATTGAAACGAAGTGCAGCATCATCCAGCATTTGATTGGTATTTACATTTTTTTTAAATTCCGTATTGGGAAAGATTTGTTCAAGCAGCATGAAATCATGTTTATGTATGATGCACAGTATGTATTCTGATCTTGCAGCGTTTTTTACATCACGTTTGATCCCATAGGATCCTGCGATGATTGCATTTCATTGCACATTATCTGAAGGAAACCATTCAAATGGGTAGTGCGTTGCGGCCCCCATATGTAGAATGAGTCTATTAAATCTGACCAAACATGAAGGAACTCCCTCGTCTCATGACTACCGCCCCAGAGCAACCACTTTCTTCCAGTTATACCTCCCTTTTGTAATTGAATTTAGCTACATTTGTAATCATGTTACCACCAAGCAGCAGCCTCAGGGGACAGCTGCAGTATAGACGGGCACAAATGGTTGACACAATAGTGGGAAAAGAGAGCAAAAAGTAGCATCGGTGTTTGATGAAGTGGTGTGTGTGATTAAATATGGCTGTGTGTCCAGGCTGGGACAGAAGAACTGAGAAGGACTGAGAATTTAGAATCAACGCAGTGTTCGAAGCTACTGCAGTTTAAGAGTCAAACGACAAAATAATGTGGTTTTAGTAATAAAAAAGAAAAAAAGTCGGCCTTGGATCTGTTGTTGATTTGTTTAAACAGCCTTTTTTGTATCGGTGTCGGAGCACCTCGCTCTGGAAATATAACCTTTTGACTGGAAGGAGTTATCATAGGAAATAAGAGGAAGAAACGTAAGAAACCATAGGAACCCAGATATGGGTATAATGTGCATTCTTACTAAAGGTAAATGTGCTTACGTTTTGTAATGAACGCTTCCCACAATATGTTCATCACTAAAATAATCAGTGCGTGATTTTCTTGCACGGAAACGTAATTCCCCATTGAAGGATCCTTTCCTCAACGGGCAGGAGTTCGAAAATTCACATCCCGACTCTTCAAGTTTTTAGGTTTTGGCAATAAAAGTGCTGTTCTTAGGGATAGGAAAAGTTTGTGGTTTGGTTTAAATACTAATAAATAGTAGAGAATAGAGTTTTTTTTATTACGTGTGCAGCTTGTTTGTTGTTGTTTTCCGTAAACCTAAGAAAGTACCGCCTCCATGGCCTACATCCATGATAACAGCCTGCACGCTGACTTCTATGGGTTGTTTGTGTTTTTCAGCTCCTGTGCAGCGGCGAGCGTGTGCAACACTAGCTACCGTCAATTTAGAAATGTCATTTACAGTTCCTCTGCAATTATCCCATCCTAGTGCGCACACAAGGAGCAGTAGCTGCCACTGAAGGCGCCCGGGGACCACCTCCAGAACTAAACCGGTACCTTGGTCGAGGGCACTGACGGGAGAATGAACCTAGCGTATAGCGGAGAAACCGGAGAAAACCCACGCGGCACGGGGCGAACATGTAGACTCCACTCAGAGAGGCCCTGGTCCAACTGGGGATCGAACTGGGAACCTTCTCGCTGTTAGCTTGAGTCAGCTAATGTCAACCCATTCCAATACAAATGTTACATATTGAGCCTTATTGTTGAAATAAAACACAATGCAGGCGGCATTATGTTTCTAACATATTTCTGGTTACACTGTAGCTTCATGCGAAGGTGATCTCTGTGCGACAGGGTTTGCATACGGTGACTCATATATTAAACAGCTCACATATCCTCTATTTTCTCTCCTGATGCGCCACAGCTAATAAAATCCTGCAATTTACATTTAATATTTGCTCGATCCATCGTTAGTCTGGTGCAGCACAATGATGTTCTCCTCTGACTGACCACCTCATGTTCATCTCAGCTGTGTGCCTTCCTCAGAGCTGAATGTGATGCAGGCAGCATGTGGGCGTTGGCTGTGTGTGTGTGAGACACTAATGAAAGCTGACAAGCACCGCGAGCCTGTGGGGAGCAGAAAGCACTGGGCAGGGAACCATAAGCTGCATTCAAGTTTGCAGCGTTTCCTACTCAGACATCCACCTTGAAGACCTCGCTCCTCCTCGCTCTGTTGGCTACAAAAAGCTCAGGGCAGCTTAAGGCGAGATTTAAGGGGGATAGCGAGGAGAAAACATAACTAATCCTTAAACTGAGAAGCGTAATCTGCGAGGGAAGACGTACAGCAACGAAAATTACTTTTTACAATGCACTCGCAAAAAGTGACCTTTCTATTAGCGAATTTCGCGACAAGGAAGCGGTTTCCGAGCTGCAGATAATCAAAGTTAAGATGTGCCTCAGTGTGGCAGGGGGGAAAACACTCCTACTGTCTGCTGCATATTAGAGGAAGTGGAGTGTCGCATCCCTAGAAGCGTTTGGATTAGGGAGCTGTATGACCACACAGCCCTCGTTGTGGAAAACAATGTGAAGTGTTTGAGCTGATCCTTGGTGCTCTCATTGATTTCTGTTGATCGCAATCTTATTTGGCAATTTAAATGCTAATGATACTTTTAATTGCAAGACGGGATAAATGTGATTTGATCTTTAGGAGGCAATTACTTTCATGCTTTGTCTAGCTCCGATCTTTTCAAAAGGCGCACAACAATTACTCTGCAGAGCTCAGCCGTTTTTGGGGTTTTTTTTTTCTTTTTTCATACGAGGGGAAAAAAAGAACAAAACAACAATGAAACAAAATTACTTTTGTTTTTCGACAGGTTTATCAAAAACTATTTCTTTTGTGGACTTTTTTTTTTTAACATTTCACTTTATAATTACACACACATGGCCAGTGTCTGAACCTTTTTGCCTTAAGCAGTGACCCTGGATTACATACACCGCTATACAAAAGACATGAAAGTGAAGGTAATTGTTGTAGACACTTGCACTGCATTAATAACATTCTGTACATAGAAATCAAGCACCATTTTTTTTTTTTTTTAAAACAGCAACAATGAATGATTCACACCAGAGACACAGTAAGACAGCAAAGACAATCCTACTTTGGTTACAGCTTAAAGCTAAAAGGTTTCCAACAATAAATGACCATTTAGAACATCTTAAATGTCTCCACACAGCAATGACAAAACGCTCTAATGACCAGTTTATATATCAGAGGGTACACAGAACAAATCATCATCATTCATGTCTCTGTGAACCATTTTCTCCTTGTGCCATCTTTCAACTTGTGTCATTAAAGCAGACATCTATTCTTGCTACATCACATTTTTTTTTCTTAGACTGCTGTAAAGTCTATCAGTAATGTAAGTGTCCTTGAAAATTTGCCACATTTCAGTTCCCAACCTCCCAGGTAGAAAGTGTGAAAAAGTGTGGACATTTTTCGATGTTACTCGGTGACACTGACATCCAGCATCCTTTTTACATTCTGCATGCGATTTTTTTTTTTTTTTTTTCCAGTTATTGTGGTAAATGCGGCCGGGAAGTTTGGCTTCAAAGTGATTTATACCACAGAGTATTTGCAACTGTGTCAACACCAGCTGCATGTCAGCAACGCTACACAGTGAATTCATTTTGCAGCAGGACCGGCGGCGCCACGATTGGCAGTGCTTTCCGGCATTTTGGAGGTCATACATCACACTCGGGCAAAAAAGATGGAGCGATGAACACATTATTCTAAAAAACATCGCTTTTGACAATGCCCATCTATTTTGATAATCAGTTGACTGTTGTGCCAGTGCAGCCTCTAAAGAGCCAGTGATTTATTAGGATTGACCAATTTTGAGTCACATCATGTGCTGCTTTGTGAGGGCAAACAGAGGCGTGACTGGCGGTGCAGTCAGGCATGTTATCAAATGCCCAAGCTTGATTAACGGCTTATCAACATGCAGAATTAAACAGTCTTCCTAAATGCTTCCCCTTTTACCCTGACATCAGACACTCATATAAAACTATGAATCTCTCGCCGTGGCTCTCCACATTGACAGACATCAGAAACATTCACTTTCAATTGATCTGCATTCACAAAATTAGACAGTGTAAAAAAAAAAAAAAAGTAAACAGTTTTTCTCAATAAGACACTGAACAAGTTTGATGACGAGCCACAGGAAGAACGGACACAAAGATTCATTTGGACAATTAAAGCTCTAAATCACATAATACTACATTAGGCATTACATGCTGAGCTACAATTAGGAAACAGTTAACAACAGCTACACAGCACTGACACGACTATTACTCTTGTCATGCATATTCGACAACAATCATGCACATAAAAAAGGAAGGAAAAGAGCAAAAGCCAGAGGAGAGAGGTTGCACAACGTGGTCTGTTAACAAAGATACTATCATTAATAGTGTTTGCGTTTGCGACGATTATGGAAAAACAAATGAGATTACAGATTTCCCACTGATTTACAAATTGATATGTCAATCTAAACACAATCACAGAAATGAAAGTTGTGTTGCGTCCACGCTCCCCTGGATCTGATAAATTCCAAGTGGAGCTGGATATTTTATCTTAAGACTTTTAATTAAGATTGATTCATCTTGGCACTGTATTCATTGAGCTTCATATTCATTCAAAAGGCATTGTTTTTTTTTGTTTTTTTTGATGGGTCTTCTTTTTTTTTGTCATGCACCAAATAGAGATGAGCTTCACTTTGAATTTCTCTATTTGTTCAATATCATCAAATGCAAGGTTTTAAATTATCGTGCTGTTCATGACACTGTCAGCGTTCACAATGGTGTGCTCAAGTATGTCACTTGGAGGCCACCATTACATGCAGGTAACAGAATAGAGGATCCGGGAGGACAGGGTTCAGCGGGGGACAGACTGGGGTCAGGTGCCTCTACTTTCCTTGTGGGGGACTCTGGCTTCTCTGGAGCCTGTGTCACACAACTATCAGCAACAGCAGCAACAGCAATGCTGAGGGAGGGGAGTGGGAAACAAAGAGCAGTTACTTTGGCATCAGAGTGAGAAAGAAAGATAGATTAGCAGGGAGGGGGAAAGAGACAGAAAGCAATGGGAGAGGTAAGAGTCTGTGTGCTTCATTTGTCTTGAAAAGCATTCCTGAGAGGTAGAAGCGGTGTGGCTTTCTGCGTTTCTTCGGGCTCAGCAGTGGACTCGGAGTCTCTGCTGAGACACACAACGGGCTGAGTCTGAAATCTGGCAGAGCCTTTCGTAGATGCTTGATGTTACCATCGCTGCTTTGAATTTTAAATCAATTACAATATTCTGGAGGGCGACCCCTAAAATAAGCATTGTAATCTCATCATGTGAGTTGATTAAAGGCTCATGCGCACCCGCAGCCAGATTCTGCACACCCCCCCAACCCTCAGTTGTTTTGGTACTATTCCCAGGGAGGAAGATAGCCAACCCCTGCACACAGCAGCATCATTCCCATGGGGATGTGCTTTGCATCTGGTATATTCAGTATAGCCAAGAGCATCATGGAAACCCTGGCAACCACCGAGCTATCTGTCGTAGCCAGGTGTTTTAGACAACAAATAGATATTTCACAATTCATTCTCCTGTAAACAGATGGCATAGACTTTTATCACCTTCAGAATAAAACAAGGAGATATTTTAGATTTTCAGAGCTGTGTTGCTGCTGCTTGTTTTCTCAGCTGCCTCCTCTGTAACTTCTGTTTTCCCCTCTGCGTACAGGCAGCAGCTGGCAATGTTCAAAATTGTCATGGCCCCTGGTTCGCAGGCAGAACAAAATTGCTTGCTTGGCCAGAGGAGGGGTGGCGGGAGTAAATAAAGTATGAGAGAAAGAGATTCTAAAAGCAACTTTTAACAGCATTCAGCCCCATTTGCAGGAAATCCTTCTTATTTAATCTAAAACACTGTATGTATTTTAATAAAGACCTTTCTTAGGATTTGATCATCAACTACACCAGAGCATCAGATTTTACAGAAATAGACCAATATTTAAATTAGGGGTCGACAAACATCATTTTTTCAGGGCCAATACAGGTGGATTTTACAGACATAATTTACTATAATCTATAGTTTGTGTATGTTCTACACATGCAGTCACATTGTGTACTTTATGTATTAGGCTGAAAGATCGCTTTAAGTCAGTTCTCTATCTATCCTCTATCAATTCTTGAAGGGGTTTAAAAAAAACAGTGTTTACAGACCTCTTGCAACCGCTTGGCGACCTCTTGTGGTTGTATGAGTAAGTGCGACGTCAGTCTCTTGTCGCAGGGACTAACCTTAGAAGGAAACGTTTGGGGACGGATACGCCGAAATAACAAATTCTGTGGATTAACATGCACAGACCAGGTTCTAACTGTAAGTACATGCTGTGTTT